>JAQIXP010000106.1:0-36329 GCA_034700285.1 Proteroiulus fuscus | reverse complement strand
TTAACTTGTTTCAAAGTGAGACTGTCCCTTTAATGTAGGACCACCTTCCTGGGACCTCTACAGTGCACAGTCCCCAAGGAAAATATCGATGGCTTAATTCACAAGTGACGAATAAACCAATTTGTCAATAATGAGATATAATTGTACCATTGTGATCCTGGAAGTGTCAATAATGAACCTAAAGTTACAGAAATTAATTTAACCCATAATATTGTTAAAGTTATAGAAGTGAACAGTAGCGAATAATCCACAATCTGTAATTCCTAAAAGTTAGAAGTGGTGAATAGTCAAATTCGTCAGTTTACCTTTTAAAAATTTTTCGAGACCTGGATTTTTACTAAAATACAAGTGGCAAACTTGACAATTTTTGCTCTTTTTTTCAGCCCAAATTTCAGCCTTTTAACATTGATTATTTCCAAGTTATACCATTTTCCCATAAAAATGTTATTAACTCAAAAGCAACTTTTGGAATATCCGTCCCTTGTGAATTAAGCCATCGAATTGTACTTTACTAGAAAATTGCTCATTATAACATCAGAAGTATTATTACGCTTTAAAAAGGTTCCTATACTGTGGGCATATCTATCCAGTAAATGCTCTCGCAAATTGAATTGTCTGCAAAGATTTTAATAAAAGCCTGACTTTTACCAATGCATTTTCAGCTTCACTGTCCTCAAGAAATTTTGTTCCAAATTGGGGCTCCAAGCACGTGCAAATTACATTTAGTTTACTGGTATATGCATGTGCACTGAGCCCCAATTTGGAACAAAATTTCTTCAGGACAGTGCAGCTTTAAAATCTACTCGAAGAGCAACATATCCTACGACCTTATCCAAAAATTCCAAGCAACCATGATTTGAGTCAGCTATATATCCACTTGGACCCAAATTTCTGAAGTTCGGCCAAAGTTAAGTACCCTTTAGACTTAAATAACGAAAGAACATCAACACAGAATGCCTTTCAAGAAGCAAACAAAAGATTTTTTAAACAGATTTAACAGGAATGGTCATGGGATCTTGAAGAAATTGGATTACCTGGTAGAAGAAAAGTCAGAAAAGTTTCTTGAAGTTATTGTTTTCCTTGTTATCGCCAAGGATGAAACTAAGGACTACTACATAGACCTTTAATGAAAACTTAAGATGAGAAATAAAAAGTTTTTTACTAGAAATGACTGTACTTAATATCTTGTAAACAAATTGCAGGGTCAATACCAATGGAAGGACCTAGCTTGGCTTATTGCATTCCTAGCATTGATAAGATCGTACGCCTTCCGTTCAAAAGGAAACCAACTATGCTTCAAAAAAGAGATTATCATTCACTCACCAAGGAAGAATGTTTTCAATTTGATATAAGTCTACTTAAGTCCTGAAGTCTTTTTTAAATCACTGATTGTTTAAAAAGTGTTTTAAAATGCAGCAATCCTCTACTTTCTGCTTGTTCAGTCGCCATTTTTCACCCACATTCCTCAAGCCATCTAGCGAATGCTTATGCAACTATTGGGAAATTCCATAACTGGAATATTACTCAGCAATGATGTATTCTGGACTCACAGTTTTATTTTTGTTTAAAGTAAATAAAATAATACTAGTGCAAATGGTAACACAACTATTGCCTGGCTAGTAACATTATATATAAAGAAATCCAATAATCAGCCCCATTCAAACGTGTCCAATAAAATAATGGTAAAATGTAGGCCCTATACCTATAGCTTCTATTTATTTTAGGTTCGAATATAAAATAGTTTAGCCCAGCAGCTGTGAGATAGTTAATAGCAAAAAATATATAAACTGCACTTTCATATGAGGAGAATGCACCTTCAAAAGAATAAAAATAAAGCATATTGGCTTCATTTTGGCACCAATGTTGAATCAGCTAGTGTAGATCGAGACTTTACCCAACTCAATAAAAATGAAGTACACACAATACTGTACAACTTATAAGATCCGGCCAAAGTAGTTCCATTGGACTTTACCAATTAAGAGACAACAGATTTAAATTTATTACCTAGGTCCTACTATTAGGGTATCAATTTCCAAAAAAAAAATGGCAATTTTTAGCAAATATAGCTGCAATTCGTTCCCGAGCAAATTTGCATTAACTATTAAAATGCAGTTGTATTACCAAATACTCCTACAACACGTTTTTGCCAGACAAAGTCATGCAGTAGTGGTGCTTTTTTGAGGCTGACTTAATGGACAAAATCTACAAATTTCAAAAACTTGATTAAACATATATCTGAAACTTTCTCTTATTTTTAACTGAGAATGTAACTATATAAATGAAGAAAATTATAGCATCATAGATGAAGCAACATTTTATTAGAACCAAAGTCAATATTTTTAAGTAGTCCTAAAATACCTCGTACGAGTATGTACTGTGACTGCATTCACTACCAGATCTTTCATTTCTGTAGAAAAAAATGTAATCAGGGAGATGTTTAGAATCTACATTCAAATTGGAAAATGAATTGACATTATGCAACGGTATTGAATTCCTTCAGTCTACAATACAGTTTCCAGGGGCGAATACGGCTGGCGGGACACCAGGAAAATCTGTGTGGGCCACAGGCTGCCGAAAGCCGGTCTCGAGTCAATAAGTTCCAACCTTTCCCGGGCCAGTCGGACGACGTGTATTCTCCCCTGACAGTTTCTAACATATGGGTAACTAACGTTTGAAAATTAACATTTCGCTATCTAGAAAATTACGCTGTGCATTCCAGCACAAAATGCTTTTCGTTGCAAACCAATAAATTCAATTTCGTAGAGCTCAGCATAAGCAAAAGAAAAGGTTGTTGCTTGTGGGTCTGCATCGCTGATGGTCCCACTTAAAAACAAGTATGTAAACTTTTTACAAAGCTTAAAATAAAAAATAGTAATAATTTCACAAAATAGAAAAAAAATTTGACAGAAGCACATTACACCGTTAGCAAAAGTAAAGACTAACGATTACTAGTTTACACAAAATCGATATTAAGCTTGAATTGCATGAGGATTCTTAAGCTGCATCTTTAATTTCCTTCGCTGCAGCAGGCATCGTAGTAGCAGCAGCCATCAAAGTTGCACTGGCCGATTGGGGGACAGAGGGAGCAGCTCCTATCGCAGCAGCTGGGTCCTTTTTGGTGGCTTCGCGAATTGAGGTAAGAGTTTTTTGAAACCAGGTGTTACGCGAAGATTGTAACTCCGAGAGTGCTGCGTTTAACTGATGGGTCAGGTCCTAAAAGCAAAAATCACATTTAACGCACTAGCATAATGACATAGCTGTAAGGCATGGCTTAAGTGATACTGATTACGTATCTTATCCAAACAAAGTAACCAATAAATATTATAATTGAAATAGATAATTTTATCATGGATAAATTTAATGTTTCATACCACTACTTTATATTCTAAGCTTTGCAACTATCTAAGTATCTATAATGTTTTAAAGGGAAAGTCTCACTTCATGACGAGTGATTTTTAAATGCTAGCCAATACAAAAAAATGCAGAAATAAAATACTAATATTGGAATAAAACTTACCAGTAATTAGAAATCACAATTTTTATCTAAAACGTGCATAACCATATTGCCTGATCTCATGAGTATCCAAATTGTAAAAATTTTACTGGCCAATAATTTTCATGAAATCATGGTATCTATCCTCGTCTCTTTTATTCATGGTAAACCTACACTACATCTCTCATGTTAACTATTTCTCTTCTTTCAATTGAACATCACTTTGTACAAAGTGTGACTTTCCCTTTGAGAGAAGTATCAAGATTTCAGGGGAAAATCATTTCTTGGGCAATTTTACATGCTTTACAAAAAATCTACGTACTCAACAATAATAGCTAGTCGCCCACATTTCAGAAAAGTACTCCTATCATTGAAAGCTTCAGAAACACAGTTAAGAGAGAGTCAATATAAATCAATGTGATCCTGGACCACAATGGATGGAAATAAAGAATTTAACGAGACCTTGCACTTATAACATCAGGGATAATGATTTCAGCAGCCGGTATGATGAGAGAGATTTCATGCACAAAGTGCATTATTAACAGTATAAAATGATATTATTCGTAAAAATTCCGGTCCATTAGACATATTTAAAAAAATAAAAAGTCCAGATCTACTAGATTGATTAATGAAAATGCTTCCTGTATTAAAACGAAATTCAACTCAAATACCAGTCCTGTAAACCACAAATACCTTGTTGGAATCCTTTAAAGGATCATTTTTGCTTAACCTACCAGCTAAAATTTGAATAAAATTTCAATTTGAAATCGCCGAAGTTTTACTAAGATCATTTCCGATTCCCCCAATATCTCTACCCCGAGAAATCGATGAAGAAGGCGAGCACAAGATCCAGAACGGTATGACATTGAACTACTTTAGAAAGTGAAAGAGCTAACCTGATTTCTGCATTCAGCTTCCACCAAGGCCAGTTTCGTTTTGGCAAGTTCCAATTCAAGCTCCCGCACTTGTCCCAAAACAGTTGAAAGCCTGGAATCCCCAGCCTCGTCACTATCCTTGCTCAAATTACCACAGGGCATTTTCATATTCTTGCATTTATCAGAAGTTGGGGAATCTACCAACCGCCCACACCTTTCACAACTGCTAATGGCATTCTATATTGACAGGGTCATCAAAAAATTACTTAGAAACAAAGTAAAAAGAAAGAATAAACAGCATTAAATGAAATCACCTTAAGCTCCTCTAAGGCTTCACATTTCGCAGCCTGGTTCTCGAGCCGAATACTTAACTGACTACAAATCTGGAAAAATCAAATATAAATATGTTCAGCTTGTAGTCCAGTTCTTCAGCTTAACGATATACCTTGTGCACTCGTTAATGACGTCACATACCTGTTTATAATCGGAAATGATGGCTCCATTTCGAGTTATTTCAGTTTCAGATCGTTGTAATTCACGCCGACACATTTCTTTCAGCTATTCGACAATATGCTTAAATCAGAAAAGGCATTCATTTCAAGAATAAGGCTATCAAAATAATGACCTGTGCAGCTTCCGTTTCCAGGCGTCGCTTTTCCTCTTCGGTATCGCTAAGCAATGTTTGGGTGGTAATTAATTCTTTGTTGAGTGAATCTGCTTTATCCTCCATCTGAATACATATGAAACACTCAAAATTTATAAAAGAAAAAAAAAGCACGGGTACATTTAATTTAATCAACAACTTAAATTCAATATTCACTCACATCATCTAAGCTCTTTCTAAGTTCAATTTTTCTAGTGACTAGTTCATAGGCCAAATCATCGTTTTCTTGCTCAAGTCGCAAGTTTGATTGCATCAGAAGTCTATTTTCGCGCTAAAATAACAATAAATCACTCGCAAATGCATGAAAAAAACAGTTCATTTGGCTTGCTCCAACTTGAATATTATATAAAATAATTTGCTACTTACGGTAAGCCTTTCAACCGGATCCTCCTGTTGTCTCTCCTGCTCCTTCATTGTAAAGAAGTCCTTCTCATACTTTTTTAATTTTTTTATCTAAAAATATAAATGTGTAAGAGGAAACCAAATATTATTTTTATAAATAAGTGACAAAATACCTTGAAGCCAACAGCCACCCTCATAAGTTGTCGTGCCGCTTCTTCCGAACGATATTTTTTAGGAAGAGACACCCGGAAGTATTTAAGAACGCCCTCAAAATCCAAAGCGAGAAGGTCTTTTCTTGACATCTAATCGAGCCAAAATAGAATACAGTTTATATTATGGGAAATGAAATGTTTTGAAATATAGCCAGTGCTTTCAAGAACTTTTACCATAAGCAATGCCAAAGAAACTTGAAAAATGGTATCCATTCCCTCACAGAGGAAGACATCCAATATATGAAAGACCAGAAATAAAGGAAATTTGGCCGTAAACAGAGTAAGGAACCACTGAGACCCAAACATGTGAGCTTCAATGCCTAATTCTTGGAAGTGATCAGATAAATCTTGTAAGTGATCCTAAAAATATAAAATAATAATATTGAGAGCATTTGGAAAAAATATTCAAAGCAATAAAAATGTAGTGAAATTGTTCGCATTACCTGTATTAGCCTTTCCAATTGAAAGAATTTCAAGTGTAAAATCTCAAAATTATCTTTAAATAAGTCTCGAAGTTGGTAATCGAACATGGTTTTCACCAAGACACAAAAAGCTTGCTCTTCAGGCATCTACAATCAAATAACATACAGATTAAAAGTCAAATACTAAAAATGGATATACCGGGTCTAACATAAGTCTCCTTGGATATAGGAGCTACAAAACAATGTGAACGATGCAATTTCTGAAATAATAAATTCATTGCCTGAAACAAAATTTTATTCGAAACAAGTATTTTCAGTTTGCTAATGAAAACATTGAACTCTGAGCTTATGATTGAAACGAACCACAAACGTAAAAAAATTTCCAATTACTTTTAATGCCCACATAATGTGTCACTCCTATGTCTAGCTCAGTCAACCCAGCACTGTCTTGAGAGGGAGGTGAATTCACAAAAAAATGGTTGGTTTTTCAAAAGCCGGGGTAAAAGTGGGTAAAAGCTAGCAAACAAGAAGATATATACACGTACGTGCAATAATAATGAAGCGGCAAGAAATGAAAGTCCTTGACAATATTCCACTTCTTCATCATAAATTGAATAAGCCTATAAATTAAATGGCAATGAACTAAACTTCCGTCCATCATAGCAACCTTAATCTCTGGGTATCATTAAAAAAGTCTGACCTTGCTAATCTTATAGAGGGAATCTTGACCCAAACCTCCAGCTTCTTTGAAAAAATCGTGAGCGGGAAATGTTCGATTAATGTCTCGTTGAATAACTTGGTCACAAGGAGATTCCTGAAAATGAAAAATACTTTTGCTTTAACAATTAACTTTAGTAGCATAAAACCGTTGCAAAAATAACACTGCCAACCTTGGTTATGAGCATTCTATACGTTTCTAGAAACTTATCAGCATCTTCGTGGCATCCTGCCAACAGCTGCCAAACTTCTCCTCTGAGCGCTTCAGGTACACCTTTATGCACCAAAGCATTAAGCTGACGAGGGCGCTGCTTCAAGTTTTGTCTCCATTTGACTAAAACATCTGCCCAGCTTTCCAGTTCTCCTTCTGAACAATCCTTACTAACTTCCCCAGAACCACTCAACAAAGGTTCGTCATTATCAGAAACTATAAAACAGAAAACAGGCATGTGAAATAGAGAAAGAAACTTTCTTACAGAAAGCACCAAAGGCGATTCATACCAGACTCTTCATCGGGATCACTCGGTGACAACAATGTCTGCCAGCTGGAGAGCGGATTACGCAGATTCAACAAAAGTCCTGTTTTCTTTCTCTCAATTTCACCGGAACATTCGACTGCAGTGACTTCAAATTTGGGACCATCAATCATTTTGGAATCCAGCTTAGATAGTCAATAGAAACAATCTGTTTATACTTATAAAATAGGCTAGCCAACTATAAATTCGTTGTATCCAAATGTACCTCCTTAAGTTTCAAATAAAATTGATCCGTCAGCGTCTTTTTATTAAAATACCAGAAGCGCTCGTTTTGAGGAAAGATTTTGGCTTTAGTTTCAACGATTAATCGCACAGGTTCTTGAATACCGAGTATGACCAAATCGATGGCAACTGTCATATATACTCTAGTATCTATAAATTAAATAATCCACAAAATTTAAAAAAAATTTCAGTTGCTTCTAATAATTGGCACATATAAATCTCAGTATAGAATAACGTGCACCCTTTCACTGTTATTACTTATAACTACACTTTATACAGAATCCACTATAATAGTTTGTATGAATATTTTGAATAAAAATACTGCTCACCTTTTGGAGTTTCGGTGTTTAAAACTTCGAAATTGGGATCAGTTGGATCCCAAGTTCCAACAATAGTATAAACTTTATGCTCTCCGACAACAGTAGTCATGGCCACCTACACAATATAAATAAACTTACAGTAATATGTATTTATTTGATGTCAGCCTATCATGTATGAAGAGCAAAACATAGCATTCTTATCTTTTCTTTATCTTATCTTTTTTGTATCTTACTACACATCATAAACTTATTCAATTAAAATTATGAATTTATACCTCTTAGTTTATTATACGCATGTACTTAATTATTTTGTTTTAATTTCAGTAATTATTAGTTGGTATTTTCATTTAATCATTGTAATATCTATATTTGCCTATACATATACATATTGTGCTTACCGCCTCTAATAATTGCATATCACCATCCTTAACATTACGTCCAGGAGTCACCAAAAGGCCAAAACATCTGCAACATATATTTTTAAAAATTAATCACACTAAAAACGCTCCTTAATTACATAATGATACACGATTTAAACCAACCTTTCAATGATTAATTCCTTGTTGTTGCATACCTGTTGAACAGACAAGCATACCTTTCGCATCAAATTGCATCGCAATTTAAAGAAATTCTTGTCTTTTGGGCAAGAATTGAAATTTCCCTAAAAAAAGATAAAACTTTAATTAGTTTTGCTAGTAGAAACAACTCACAACATTAGGCAGGAAACTTGAGGATACTTTAAGGTCTTCTTCTTTCATTTCTAAAGTAACTTCCAATGTATACACTTGCTCATTGCAACCTTCCACTTGATTAGATAGCTCTCCAGAACTTTGACAAGGCTCTACGCTCGATTTAGGAACACGGCTGAATGCAGTTGAAAAGGTAAACAACACTTTACCAACCTGAAATGTACATAAATAGATTTAACAACTTATAGTATAGTTTACAAACATCTAGAAACAAAAGTAAGGTCACTGACAATATCCGAGTCGTCACATTTGAAAGCATGGCACTGGAAAATGGCCGTTTCTGCAGATTTTCCATGGCTGCATGTAAAAGCAAAACACGCTACTTCGTTGGAATCCTTTATACCACGGGCGCAGAATATTATTCGATGAACCTTAAAGCTGGCAATCTCAGCATTCGTAGCATTTTCATACAAACTAAAAACAAATACAATCAAAAATTAATGCTAAACTGTATAACAAAATTGACAAAATTTTATTTAAAGTATTGAAGAAAACTAAACTCATCAAAAAATTTACTAAAAAATGGAAGTTTTTTTATTTGATGAACCTTAAAGATGGCGATTTTACATTTGTATGGTTAAAAAGAATAGGATAACACATTTATATATTGCATTTCTAAGGAAATGTTGTCGATAACTTTGCATGAAGCAAAAAAATTAAATGGTCCCTGAAATCAGCTTTAAATTAATGATGAAGATGTAATGGTCTCATGAAATTTCCAACTAGATTGGTCCCAGAAAAAAACTTAACTTTAAAAGAAATGACTAAACTGCTAGCAACTTCCATGTTTGCAATTTTTAAGCAAATGACACTCACACGACACTCCCTTCAGAAGTGCTTGGAATAGACAGTTTAACTTCAATCGCTTGCTCTGATGACTGTTCATGAAGAATAGCCATATTTCGTTGAATTTCTGAATGACTTCGGGGTGCATTAATAGTGGCAGCCCCCAAATAAATGATGCTTTCAAAAACCTGCGAGTCACAATCCGGCGATATTATCGGCAAGCTAAAATGGCGAGCAGCAATACCTACTAACAATTTGCAAAATAAAACTATCAAAACACAATTCCTTTAACTATTATCGTAAAATATTTTACTAAAGTTGAATATTGGCCAACCAACCTTTACTTTCATCGCCAGGACTGGAATTACTCTCTTGAACTGTGCTGCCACATATGTCCAAAGAATCTGCTCTACACTTATTCTCTAAGCCTGTTGGCATTTTTGCAATATCAGACGGTTCTCGGTGCAAATCCTGCAATTTACTGGAGTTATCTTTTGCACATATCTTCTGTGGAGTTTGTAGAGAAACTTTGCTTTCTCCTAGAGATCCAACATTGTCCATCAAAACTTCCTGCAGAGACTGTTTAAGATTTTCGACACTTCCGTCTCCACCAATCTTTAATTCTGGTTCAATGTTTGAGACTATCTCAAACTCTTCATTAGTATTCACTGAATCAGATGAGCTTTCGCTGACACTGTCTGTCTGCTCCATCATCAACAGGATTCCGTTCTAATCTTAAACAAAATGTACCAACATCACACTTCATTATCCAAATTATGAAGTTCCCAAATTATTAGGGCATGTATATATATTTGTTTATAATACCATAAATATTAAATCGTACTATAGTCATTTCGGTACGCCGTCATTTCTTTATAAAAGCTATGGTGATATTTTAAGAGGTTTTTATTTTATTTCTATTTACTTAACTACCTATCGACTGTCATATTTGCAGTCGCAGGGCAGCAAATGGGTGTCATTCCGAGGAAGAAACTGCAGAAATACGCTATACTTACTCGTTACAAACACGAAGTTCTATCATCCATTGTACCATTTCCTAAGTTTAAATCAAACTCCTAAATAAGTCGTAAGTACTAAATTCCAGATCTCAAACATATTCCGCGATATACAACAAATAAAAAATTATAACAGGAATTCCTCCATCATAACATCTGATGTGCGCATGCGCCAAAAATTACGTCATAGATCGATAATTAATATCGATCAAGAATCGATATAATAATTAATGCCCCTGTGGCAACATGGCCGTCCTCAAAAACCTTAATATTCACGCAATTTTGTTATACATTTACTGATAAAACGAAATGTACATTTTAAATTACCAACACTTTGTCAGAAAAACACATGACATGCCAGTAAGATCTTTCTGATAATGAATAAATCAAATGGGGAAAAAGATTCGGTAGCATGGCATGGAGGAAGGTCTTTTCACCTTGTCATGCATTTTTATATTCAGGAATTGTTTTCCCCCAGCCCAATGCATTGAAAGTTCATTCTGAACCTTAGTCTGTACTATGTACTGAACTGGGGACCCACTGAACCTTATCAGGGGCGGATGGGGGGCAATTCCCTCTCCCCCTTAGCCAGCAAATTTTGCTGTCCAGTATAGGCAGAAAAAATGGCTGTCTCCTTCCATAATATGAGATTGTCCTCCCCCCCCCTTAGCAAAATTCTGTATCCGCCCCTGAACCTTAGTATTGAGACAAGAATAAAGCTTTAATCCTTTCTAGATTGCTGTATAATCACAATTGATTTGACCAATATAATTGATTACTTATAAATTTACGACCTACCCCTCTTCGTTAGCATACAGGATTCTCAGGCTATTTAGTACCAGTGTCTAATAGAAAACATTTGTGAAATTCAAGTAAAATTGAAATGAAAATTTGACCAATATTCACCACAGAATTTTCAATAGCCAAATTGAAAGCTGGCCAGATGAAGCATTTGTCATTCACATATCCCTTTTTCTTGTAATTGGTGTACTGCAGAGCATGCTGACAATTAAAAATAATAGCTACTGGATGCAACACAAAACTAATGAACAATTTTCTTCAGAAATAACATTTGACAATGATTGTTTATCCAAAAGTTTTTTTTGTAATAATGAATATTAAAAAATATAAGAGAATGAAATTGCTCGGATTTATTTTTTCACAACATGGAACAGTTTTGAAGCAACAAAATTGTAAATAGCAAAACGTATCTAAACATTAGCCATATTTCGGAATTATAAACAATTGAAGGAATTTTCGGAGCAAATACTTAATATTCTTCATTTTCTTCAGCATCGCCCTCAGCGGAGTCGATACCAACTTCCTCGTAATCCTTCTCCAAAGCTGCCAGATCTTCGCGGGCTTCGGAGAATTCTCCCTCTTCCATACCCTCACCCACATACCAGTGGACAAAAGCACGCTTGGCATACATAAGGTCAAACTTATGATCCAAGCGGGCCCAAGCCTCAGCAATGGCAGTGGTGTTGCTGAGCATGCATACTGCTCTTTGGACCTTGGCCAAATCGCCTCCAGGGACAACAGTTGGAGGTTGGTAATTGATGCCCACCTAAAAATAGTTAGCCGAGACGTGAGAATCTGCAACGAGTTAAAATGAAATAACCATTTACCGCAACTAACTTACCTTGAACCCAGTTGGACACCAGTCCACAAACTGAATGGTCCTCTTCGTCTTGATGGTGGCAATGGCGGCATTGACATCCTTCGGCACAACATCACCTCTGTACAACATACAGCAAGCCATGTATTTGCCGTGACGTGGGTCGCACTTCACCATCTGGTTGGCGGGCTCGAAGCAAGCATTGGTGATTTCGGAAACCGATAGCTGCTCGTGGTAGGCCTTTTCTGCAGAGATGACTGGCGCATAGGTTACCAGAGGGAAGTGAATGCGGGGATAGGGTACCAAATTGGTCTGGAATTCGGTCAAGTCGACGTTGAGGGCACCATCGAAACGGAGGGACGCCGTAATGGAAGAGACGATCTGCCCGATCAATCTGTTCAAATTTGTGTACGTTGGTCGTTCAATGTCCAAATTGCGGCGACAAATGTCATAGATGGCTTCATTGTCAACCTGTATGGGACAAATAAGAAGTGCATTAGTAAAAAAATATTGAAGCAAGTTGAAAGCATGCATAAAACCTAACGAGAAATTTCCAAAATAAAACTAACCATAAATGCACAGTCTGAATGTTCGAGTGTAGTGTGAGTGGTCAGAATGGAGTTGTAAGGTTCAACAACGGCAGTCGATACCTAAACAAGTAATATCAAAAAATTAAGCATTAACAATCAATAGGATTTTAGGTCATTATTTCTTGAGATCTTATAGCCACCTGAGGAGCTGGATAGATCGCAAATTCAAGCTTGGACTTCTTGCCATAATCAACCGACAATCTTTCCATCAATAGGGATGTGAATCCCGAACCGGTGCCACCACCAAAGCTGTGGAATATCAGGAAACCTTGGAGTCCAGTACACTGATCGGCCAATTTACGAATGCGGTCCAAAACCAAGTCGACAATCTCCTTTCCAATAGTATAATGTCCACGAGCATAATTATTAGCGGCATCTTCTTTCCCTGTAATTAATTGCTCGGGGTGGAACAGTTGCCTGTAGGTGCCAGATCTTACTTCATCTAAAAACACAGGAAAAGAAACATTTAGTGGGTTATAAAAAAATGTGTCAGCATTAGCTAAAATAGGAGTAAGATCTCACCTACTACAGTTGGCTCCAAATCGACAAAAACGGCTCTTGGGACGTGTTTTCCGGCACCAGTTTCACTGAAGAAGGTGTTGAAGGAATCATCTGAACCTCCGACAGACTTGTCACTGGGCATTTGGCCATCAGGTTGAATGCCATGCTCTGCAATTACAACAATATATATTAAAGCAATGCATTGACTAAACAGGATATGCAAATAAAAATTTAATCAAAATTACCTAAGCAGTACAACTCCCAGCAAGCATTTCCAATCTGAACTCCAGCTTGGCCAACGTGTATACTGATACATTCACGCTGAAACGGAAAGCTTTACATTAGCAAATAAAAATTTAATTGCAGAAAAGAATAACTACGCATTAAGAGTATGCAATTATTCACGCTTCGGCAGAGAGGAACGGGATAATTGGTACAATATTCCTCTGGCTTATTTTGTGATAATTAAAATTTAGAGAAAAATGAGTCATTGTAATTTCTTTTTCTTTTTATGTAATTTGAGAAAATTACACATTAATCACTAAACCAGTTCTCGTTCTAAGGTTACATTTGTCTTCCTTTTAAGGATAAATGGTCAGAGGTGAATGCTTGCAACCACCATGTCCATATAAGGAGAACCACAGAAAACATGATTTTGGGTCACATAACCAGTTTCACTTCACCCACCACATAGGATTTTAATTTACATTTTTTTTAAAGACATGCCCTGAGAGTTATATTAAGTTTATTAAATTAGCTGTTGCAAACGTTAGCAATAAAATACCCATGATCAAAAGAAAGGTTTTGTTACAAGTGGCATACAAGTCATGAACATGTAGTTAATTTGAAATTGCTATTCATACTACACATTGTCTAGAGACTAACCCTGTCAATTGCAGATTGGTCCCAAGTCTAGCCTATGGCCTTAACCCAAATTAGCCTATATTTAGCTGTCTTCAAACTTATCCAGATTCAGGTAGTACAGTGGAAACAACAAATTTCCTATTTGACATTTTTGTATTGAATGGCCATAGAAATATTCAGACATCAAGTTTTAGAAAACAACCTATCCTCTTGGGAAGAAGATCCCCAACAATACAGAGCAGCCTTTAAAAACGTATCCAGTTATAGTTGGAAAGTTTTAAATTAGACAAGAGGTAAAATCAACTAATAACGCTAGCTGGGATCTTCAGCAGAGGTGTCAAAAGAGCAAATAAAATTTTATTCTAGGCTAATTTTCTAAACTAGCTCATCATGTAAGTAGCCATGCTTACATACACCAAACGCTGAAGAGTGGTGGTGGGGTTAAAAATAAGGCGACCTTAAATGCCCAACTGCAGACGGCATAACTTAAATGTCTGCAGGCTAATGAGGAAAGGGAGAAAGAGTTTGACATTGGGAAGGTAACCCAGGGCCCCATTTCATCAAGACTCCAGAATCTAAAATACTCTACCTCAAGCCAGAATTCTAGAAATTTGGTTCCATTGTACAATCCCTAATCCAAAATCTTTCATGGGAGTAGATTAGGATTTTCAGGAATGGGAATGTTCCACGGAGCCAGTTTAGTTGGTTTTTTTAAATTCTGGATTGTGATTCAGGATTGTAGATTTTGAAGTCTTGGTGGAATAGGTCCCAGGTCTCTTGAGTGCTAACCACTCAGGTAGGAAAGTCTGAACAGGTGTGTAGTTTTGGATTTTATATTACTTTGGAATATGACAGCATCCTATCTTAATTCAGGTTGTTTTTGTGCATATAAAAAAACTATATAAATTCTATACAAGTAGCTGTGAATTTCGTTCAGTAACCTTTAAATACACTTTTACTGCAAACAGATGTCAAACAGTAACTGCAGTTTATCTGAAAAATTCTTGTTGGGCATTATAAATTTAATTGAAACGTTTATGTTACTTAAAAACGTTAACTATTTGGCGGAGGAGGATGTGCACGGCCCCTGATGATAATAATTCAACATTAACTGCTTAGAAAATAGCAATGGAATCATAAGTGGTTTAAATTCATAAATGCGTGTAAAAAAAAAAAAAAAATGATGACGCATTTATTTGAACAGTCATCCGGCGGCCCCGTAGCACTTTGGGCGGGAATTCCTTCAACGGAATTTCCCTTGAGACGCCATTTTGAAACAGCATTTTTATTGAAATAATGACATACAAAAACCATGATAAAAAAGCTTAAATTTTGAGGTAGTTTGAATTCATGATTAGCAATTTACACTAGCTTTATAGTTACAAGTAATGGTAATTTAACAAGAAGCGTAAAATACGTAATAACAATTCAGAAATGCAACGCTAGGGGACAAAGACCCGGCAACTCCCATGGCATAGGATATTAGGCCAACGGGATCTATTCTTATAAGTACATTCTCAAAATAAAAATATCCTGCCTTATTTCCCATATCTTGTGAGTTCTAATTAAAGAGGTAATTCATAATATACAGATAACGGCAAAAAACACCCTTGCACTGGCACTATGGCTGGTAAAAAAATGGTTTAGTCGTGCGCGAAGCCGCCATTGCAGTTTCAACCGACACAAAATCTCGCCTTTAAAATATTCTTCTAGACTTCCACAACAAACTCGTATAAAACATAATAATGATAATTTCACTTACCATTTTGGCACGATTTAATAATCTTCAAATAACAATTAATTAAAACGGTTGAAAATTGAACGACTGTTCGCAGAAGAAAGCAACGATCCTTCAACAAACGACTGTCTGAATTTCAAATGTGATAGGGGGTTATATTTGTAGCATAGATAGCGGACTGAACGATTAGTAATCTAATATGTGATTGGCTCGCATTCATTCCAAATTGCGCTCTTGGCCAATCACAAAACCTCTTTCAAATTTTATCAAGGCGTTTAGGCGTTTTGGGGCTCGTGAGACTAATTTCCTCAAGCGGGATGAGTCACGCGTGCAAGTTTAAAAAATGTATTATTTACATTTTCCAATTTATTTTATCAAAATTTATTATCGCACTTAGATTAACATTTTTACCAAGCTCAATGTTTATCTTTCCACCAGCTGATTATAATTTAGCCCATGTAGTCGGCTACCCGTAGATGTATTCATGAGTCCGCATCACGGTGTGGTCCGCATTACATCATTTTGAGCCCCATTTTCCATTAACGGACTGGTCCAAATTCAGAAATTTAAATTTTAAAGGGGCTCAAGAGTAACTCTAATGTTAAGGATTTTTCTCGAATAGCCTAGTACAAAATATTTGAATTAGAAATTATTTATATTTTTGTTTTCGTTAATTTTATCCATACAGTTTCCGATTTACTCATACGACTAAAAGGTTTTGCTGTTTATATTTCCTGATTTTGTCTGGCAAATATATAAAAACAGCATTTTTTTAAAGGTGCATTGTCCTGAAGAAATTTTCATTCCAAACTGGTGCTCAGTACACATGCATATATTCCAGTAAATTAAATTTTCTTCAGGACAGTAGATTCTCCTCCTAACTAAGTATCTAACTAATATGTCTGCAGTGCATGTACTCATGTACTTTTACAAAATATAAGACATTTTAATTACCTTTCTTTTTTGGCAAAAACACACCTCTATACAATCTGTATTAAATACATTTTTGTCCTAAAATTATTTGCAAAGTATCAATTTCATCTTCCTTATTTTATAAATAATAATGCCAGTCTGCATGTAATTATTTTGAATATTATTGATTCCCAGGCTAAAGGAGTATGTAAAGTACTATTACCTATAAATTCATCGTACGTGATTGTGTAGTCATAAATAAATAAAAAAAAATAAGTTTTCCTTGATGAATTTCGATAATTTTTTTTGTAAATCCAAAGATTTTACTGAATTAACTATGGATTTATTCAAATAAATCTCCAATATCAGTATTAGCAATTATTATAATGACGCAAAAAAAAATACATGTGTATTGGTTATTTTTCAGTTAATTATAATTTTAGACTGAATTTTCTATTTTTAAAACCTTCCAGAAAAATATTTGAACCTCGATTTATCTGGAACACGCTGCCAACGTTGCTTCAAATATAAAATAGGACATTAAAACTAAATTTTATGCAAGTGGGCGTGTGCACACAAATGTTTTGAATTAAAAAATCCGTAAATGTCTACACAGCTTATTCTGCCCACACATCATGTGGGGAGCATATGAAGTACATGTACTTTTAAAGATTAAATCACAGAATTTTCTTACCTCTCTTGATGGCCGCATGGTCACTTATAGGCACAATAGAGCCCAATATTGCAATGTTATTGTATTGTGCCGAAGAATTGGGGTATTAGTTAAAATTTAACTTAAATACAGATTTAAATTGTTTGTTTATACCAAGATTGAATAAAAAATCAAAACATTATGATAAATTATCGTTACAGTGAAAATTCAATTTTGACAATTCCATGCTTGGCAAATTAACCACAGCCATATTATACTTAAAACCATTCATGGCGTGCACCAATTACAACCCCATGATAATTAGCCTCAAGTTATTCCCCATTAATGTTTATGTTGCTGTTCCTGAGTCATAATAATGGTGCCCACTAATGAGGTCCCATTTATAAAAACAATCATATGGGGCATTCGGAGAGCATAATCCTCTAACATTTACATGTTCAGTTGACCACAACAGATTGCCTGGCAACCTGTCTAACCCTCATTAACCTAAAGCACGCAAGCCACACACACATTCATAAAGCCAAATAATTAATATTTTATAATTGGAATAATATTACTATAAAAAAGATTTTCCTGCAGACTTTTAATTGAGCTAAGTTGCAGTTTTCTTATTCGAATTCATGACAACTTGTAGAAACACAAATAAAATAAGTCTGCAGTTGCCTACACTATTATGCAAATGTTATTGATTATGAGTCATGTATTTTTTTCCTTTGCCCCATTTTGTCGACAACCTGTTTCTCACTCAAGTCTAGTTATGCCAGTTTTGTGTGGGTTGAAAAAAAGGGATGTTCCCTACATGGTCAGCAAATTGCCACCCACTGGCCCGTAATGATTTTCTAACCTACATTGGTAGTGTTAAATCCTTATAAGGAAAATGAGGAAATGGCCAATAACATACAATTCACGAGGTTGCTAATTCAACTGCGCATGCTCATGCCCCCTTAAAAATTTTTATAATCGTCAGCAGGCGGCGTTGTTGTATTGGCAATTACATGTCTTTTGCATCCCCCTTCGCAATTTTATGGCTGGTCACCAGGTGGCGCAGCAATTAGTTGATCTCGTGAATTGTTAATGGCCACGTAACATTACACATGACGTAGATTGGCAATGGAAAACGCAATTTAGTGCCAGTGAAACCATTACAAAATTGATTATTCCTGCCTTACTGATACAAATATTTTACTTATTAATCCATTTACATGGGCTTTTGTTAATCAATTTGTCATGATATAATAAGGAAAATTGTATGCATGTTATAAATCTTTTTGTCTAACTGAATAGATGATAAAATACTAACGTGAAGGTTTTCACTATCCAGCGCATTTTGACAGTTGCAACTGTATACAGGCCATGACCGACTTTATAAAGGTTAACAATATACGGCTCATTCATGAGGAAACAATTTGTACACTGGTTTTGGTAAAATAATTTCAAACGAAGCTCAAATCAAATTAAGAAAATCCTTTATGATCTTTTAAATTAATATTAATTGCTTGCAAGTTAATTACTGGTAACCTTTTGGGTTATGTATTAGGTAATTTTTCTATATTGTGCAGTTCAAATGACCAGCAACAATCCTATAGAAAGGCAAAATGTGCTATTTTGAGGATATTTCCCTATAGCGTCACTTTTATGACAAAACCTCGGATCTTCAACTTTTCATAGTTTAAAGATATGAGTGCCATTCAATGGCAAATAAAATAATCAATGTAGCAGTAAATCCCCCCCCCCCTTGCAACTCCATATATAACGTACTACCGTGGTCTCTATCAACTGAAATTCACACCTAGTAATGCATTTATCACCTTGCTTTTTTAAAGTTTCACGCGTTTTCTGAAAAATCTACCTATTTAGAGGATTTTAATATGAAGACTTTTGGGGAGGAAAATTTTGAGATGGGGTGACATGAAGCAGGCGCCCCCATGTCATAATATTCTTAGTTAGGTATTAAATGCTAAATGCAGTATCCTCCCAAATCCAAAATAGCATCTGCTTGCAAAGTTAAGATTTTACACCATTACAGGTCTTAAGGGGACAAAAGTAACACTCGTGAGGCCATCTGTTAACTTTGTTCCATTAGCAGGCTTCTTCTGCTGTGGAACCAGGTGAGCACGAGGCTTGCACGTGCATATTCCATCGAAAATTGCTTAAATTAACATGTGCAAGCGTCGTGTTCGATTAGTTGCCATGTAGGTGTGCTTTATGGTGCAAGTTTAACAATCATTAAATTCATTACTTATTTCTTGTGGGTCATCACAGTCCTCAAAAAAGAGCATTAAAGGCTTTTTTTCTGGTGTCAATTCATGAATTAGGCAGATTTATCCAGACATAATCCTCCCTTTTGAAAGTTGGCACTTTTTGTATAGCACTATACCTATGACTAATGTGTCATCATAATTTTACGAAACTATCACTTGCCTACAGCCCCAAGTAGATTACTATAGTATCAGTAAAGAGAAATTCTGTGACTTTAGGATGCTTGCAAGTTACTTGCTTACACAAAGTTTTTGCAACTACAAGTCTTGCAATTGGCCAAAAAACACCCAAGTTAAATTGTTAGGGAATAAGCAGTACCTTTTTGTAAATATATGCTTATGTATTAATTTCATTTATCAATATTTAATGAATTTAAAACAAAAAGCTCAGTTCTGAAACTCTCAAATATTTATTAATAAATCACAATACCGGCACATATTTGCAGAGCTTTTAGTTCTTCTTCTTGGACACACCCACTGTTCTTCCTCTTCTGCCAGTGGTTTTTGTGTGCTGACCACGCACACGGAGTCTAAAATTAATAATAAAATGTAGGCAATGCATTCAATTCCGGAGTTCATGATATTATTAAAAGTTCTTACCCCCAGTAGTGACGCAAGCCACGGTGGGCTCGAATTTTCTTCAACCTTTCGAGATCTTCACGCAATTTGCTCTCAAGATTATTGGCCATGATTTGACTGTATTTGCCATCTTTCACATCTTTTTGCCTGTTGAGAAACCAATCTGGAATTTTGTATTGCCTAGGGTTTGACATGATCGTCACCAGTTGCTCCACCTATTAAATACCACGCAAAATCTATCATTGCATTATATTTGTAAAAAGTATTCATTGAAATTTAAAAAAAACTATAGCTGCTGAAGCCACATAAGTACATGTATTTTTAAGTTTTAAGACTATAAAAATTATAAACTCTTTGATAAATTCAAGCTAACCTCTTCATCAGACAACTCTCCGGCCCTTTTGCTGAGATCGATATCAGCTTTACGGCAAACAATATTAGAATATCGACGTCCAACACCCTACGTAAGAAATCATCAAATTTATAAGGCATTTTTTTCAAGTTTCAATTACAGGGAAAAACGTTTTTCTCTGTGCAATCACTCACCTTAATGGCAGTCAGGGCAAACATAATGTTACGCCGACCATCAATATTGGTGTTCATGACACGCAAAATATGCTGAAACTTCTCTGGAATTACGAGCGACTGAAAGTAAAATGAATGAGATTTTTAATTAGAATTGCCCAACTGTTTTCGTCAGATACACTAGCTCAAGCAAGCAATTTGTAGCTCTTCCATTATTTTCATAACATTCAGGGGTCCAATGAGCACAATACGCCTATACTTTGAGCCTAAGGTAACTTAAATTAAGACTACCCAACAATTTCAGCCTAATCAGGTCTGTACATCCACACTATATCACAAAAAGTTGTACACAACTTGTTACAAAAGTGAAGAAGACATTTATATAACATGTCATTTAACATTTTACTCGACAATATCATCCCTTCCATACTGTATCATTCAGTAACACATTATATAACTAGTTGTTAACCCTTGCTTCCAATTCCTTCATAATCTTTACATAAAAATTACACAGAACATCAGCTTCATAGCACCCATAATAGCTTGGATCCTATTAGTCCAAGGCTTCAAGCCTTGGTCCAAGGATCCAACATGGCACAAGATCTTGGATGTGGGACTGACATGAAATTTACTTTGTAAAATTTAAATCTTCACCCAAAATAACCATAGAGTCAATTGGAGAAATCATTAAACCGAAAGGTTTTTAATCAACTGAATAACTATTTTACGCATTAATTATCAGATGAATTAAGATTACAAAACGTTAAAAATTCCCTTACCATTTTTGAAGAGTCTGATGGCGGATAAGACCGGAAACGTAATTGCATCCGGAAGTGAAAGTCTGCTAATAATCGTAGATGGTAAAATGGAAATGCTCTTGGTATTTTATTAAAAATAAGAAAATTTGGATATCATAGCTTTAATTACAGCGTGATTTATCGTTAATAACTAAGGTACACTGTACTTATTAGTTAAGCAAATGCTTGACATTAAAGCCACTAGCCAGACAAGTCTGTGCTAACAGCTAACTTTGAAAGTGCCCTGCCCTTGCTCTGCCTTGCTGCCCTGCGAATATAATTCCTGCAAAAAAATGCGCTAGACCTTTCCTTAAGTTGACAAGAAAAATGATTGAAAGCTTCCATAATGATTCACTTAATGCTGTTGAAGGTAATTATTACAGGTACCTTATTTTGCTTGTGTTGAATGATATAGAGACTAGTCTGTCTCATTCTGAAAGAAGGCAACTTATCTTTTTGAAATACCAGTTTATCAGTGGTAACAATCTTTAAACCCGAAACATGCTATACCAGCAGGATTTTTTTTCATAATTTGCAGAGCATATTCAGGAAAATCTAGAAGATGATGTTGTACAGGAGGTGTTGAAAAGTGTAAGATCCAAAGGGTGTACAAATTTACTCTTGTGAAACTTTTTCAATGTTAATTTGAAGTATTCTCATTAAATATATTAGTTCTTGTCCCACCAAAAATATAAATTTTTTTTTCATAAAAGCATTTTTCAAAGTGACAACTTCATTGCAGGATGTGGATTTGCGGCAGTATTCACAACAGATTGAAAAAGAGTTGAAGGATGTTGAAAATGCTTCAATTCAAGATTGTATCTTTTATCATGCTAAGTTAATTGCCAAACTTGTCATCTTCGATCATAACCCAGTACAGTACTTTCCCTAATTATTTGTTCAG
Source organism: Proteroiulus fuscus (assembly GCA_034700285.1). Classification (NCBI taxonomy): domain Eukaryota; kingdom Metazoa; phylum Arthropoda; class Diplopoda; order Julida; family Blaniulidae; genus Proteroiulus; species Proteroiulus fuscus. The sequence continues at coordinate 14,016 of JAQIXP010000106.1, read as the reverse complement.
ATATTAAGGAAAGTCAAAATATTGCCTCCTTGCACAACCAGATTGCAGCATGTGATGGTATTTTAGAGGTATTATCTCTGATAAGTCTAATAGCAAACTGCGTATTCTTCAGTATCGATTTCCTTATTTCAGTTGTCTTAATAATTCAATAAAATATGCTTTACTATGACTAGCTTAGCATTCTTATTAATATTTTTAGCGGATGGAAAACATGCTATTGGGGTTTCAAGCTGATTTGGGGAGCATAAGTAGTGAAATTTCCAGTTTGCAACAGGATTCCATTAAAATGAATATTAAACTTAAAAATCGTCAGGTATTAGAATATTAAGAATGATGCATTTAATGTACGAGCGTACAATATATTAAAGGTGAAGGTCACCTTAAATAATTGACCAATGGACAATATAGTAAGAACAAATGCATTTCCTAAAATTGCAAAACTATGTTTTGTGTGGTAAATTAATTAAAAAAATAATGGAGTTAATACAAATTTAAACTGCTGATCATTTGCCACCTTCAATTGGCTGGAACTGAGTTTACAATTAAACTGAAAGGCACACGTCAAGCATTGCATAATGGAAAAGTGATGCCTGAGGACATTATTCCTTTGCTTCTCAAAATTTTGAAACTTACTATCTTTTTATAAAAATAACTAGACAGAACAGGGTTGATAAATGCATTCTTTCCCACTATCTTGTGCATTGAAAAAGATTTTATGTGGAGATCTTCACCTTTAAAAATAGTTATCCCTTTAGCAACATACTGTTTTGTTATTCAGGCTGTTGAAGGAGAACTCAGTCAATTTGTGGACGACATGATCGTTCCTGAATCTATGATTAAGTATGCATTATTCTCTCTTTCAAGTTATAATCAGGAAAATTCCATTAAAATTTTCCTTTAAAAATTCCTAAATCTTTTTTCTATAATTTTGAATTAATAGCCACATTTTGGGCACGCCTGTTACGGAAGAAGCATTTCTTCGAAATCTCGCTAAACTCGATCACAAGATCAATTTTGCAAAAGAGCAGGCATTCAAAGATTCAAGGGCATTCCACGATGTCATCGATGTATTAGAAAAACTAAAAATCAAAGCCATTGCAAAAATACGGGAGTTTCTGTTACAGAAAATTTACCAATTTCGAAAACCCATGACAAACTATCAAGTTCCCCAGAATGCATTATTAAAATTCAAGTAAGAATTAACTTAATATTTATAAAGTGACAAACTCTTTTTCTCTGTTAAAAATGTCTTAACCAAGCCTAGAACGGTGACAAAATGCAAGCATAATAGTATCATTTCATTTAAATTATTAATACTGTCTTAAAATAATATTCGGTGTTCAAAGTGGTCTGATAAGACCTTTATGCCTCTATCTGTTAGTTTACATTATATTCTATCCAAATGTACTTCAGGCTGTTTTTCAAGTTTCTTATGGCAAACGAAAGAGATGTAACCAAAGAAGTGCGGGATGAATATGTAGATACAATGAGCAAAATTTACTACTCCTATTTCAAAGCATATACGAGCAGATTAATGAAGTTGCAGGTAAATTTACTTCCCTTTCTAATTACGTACATTGGGTGCCTCGAGCTTACTATTAATGTTATCATTTTAGTATGAAGTTGTGGCCGATAAAGATGATTTGATGGGGGTTGATGATAATGCGAGAAAAAGTGAGCTACTTTTTACATGCTTAATTTATTAAAATCGACTAATTTTCTAACGTACATTCAACCATTTGTTTTCAATTTGTACTTAGGCTTGTTTGGGACTAAACCATCTCTAAAGAGTAAAGGCACTATATTTACCTTGGGAAACCGGGGTAATGTGCTTGCTGCAGATTTGGAAGCGCCCATAATTGTGCCTCATGCTGCTCAGAAAAATGAAGCTAAGGTGTGTGCTAACAATAATAATTTGTAATGTGTGAGCAAAATTGAAAGCTGCACTCAAGATTTAGTTCTGTAAAAGCAAGACTTTTCTTACATTTTCTGTAGCATTCCTTCGAGAGCCTATTCCGCAGCCAACAATTTGCCTTGGTGGATAACACTTGCCGTGAATACCTTTTCATAAAAGAGTTCTTCATGGTACGAGATAGTGCTGCCCAAGAACTTTTCAATTGCATTTTAGGGAAAACTCTCGCAATGCTTTTGGTAAAATTACTTCTAAATGTCACAAGCACTGCAGATGACTATTAGAAGAATAACTTGTACTAAATTGATTATTACAGAAACACATGGACACTTACGTGCACGAGTGTTACGATTCGATAGCCCTGTTCCTGTGCATTCATATAGTTTATAAATATCAAATATTAATGCACAAGCGCGCCGTTCCTGCCCTTGATAAGTAGGCAAACCATGACAACTATCACAAAGGAACATGTAAATTTAGATGAGCTCAAGTAAACTTTTGATATTTTGTTCCCAGGTACTGGGAAACTCTACTTGAGCTCATGTGGCCACGATTCGAATACATTCTCCAACAAAACATACTTAGCATTCGGAATTGTGACACCCAAAAGTTACATCCAATAGATGTCAGGCCTCACTATGTGAGTAGCCCTTGCACTTATCTTAACAGCATTAATTGATTTTCAGTACCGTTGTTGACTTGCCATTAAATGTACAATATTTAAACTGTGGCTTGATTTAACAAATCCAAACAAAATTTAAAATTAAAACTGCTAAAGCATCAGACCTAATTTCCAAATCCTTGGCAGATCACCCGCCGCTATGCCGAATTCTCGGCCGCAATAGTGGGACTCAATGAGGGTTACCCTAACGAAAAAGTCAATATCAAATTGGCCCTCTTGCAACGTGAAGTGGAAAATCTAATTTTGAAATTGGCTGCATTGTTTGATCATCGCAAGGAGCAAGTCATATTTCTCATAAACAATTATGACATGATGTTAGGTGTCATCATGGTAAGTAGACAATAAGTTTGTAACCTTTTTTTGCTAATTTCCCAACTATCAATTATTAACTTTTTTTTGTTGTTGATATTTTTGGAGTTCTAATGTATTTTTTCTCATGCAATCAAAGGAAAGGACCAAAGATGAGAGTAAAGAGTCTGAAAGTTTCAAAGATTCTTTGAATGCCCGCATGCACGAGTACGTCGAAGAAATGCTGTCCCCTCACTTTGGAGGAATGATCAAATTCGTCAAAGATTGTGAAAGGCTACTTGATCATGAACAGATTGATCAGCTAAAAGCAGAAGAACGTGAGTTGCGTAAATATGTATTTTTAAGATTATTAACTACAGCCAAAAAAGCCAATTTTGGAAAGTCAACACAGGATCATCTGATTGCCATACATAGTTGGGCTGAAGCAAAATTTGTCAATTAAATTGAAATCGTTTAATTTTTTTTTTTGATTTTTAGATAAAGTTGCCCCATTGGTGCGGTCTTTTTCGGCTGGTTGGAAAAAGGCCATCGATGACATTAATAAAGAGATCATGCAGTGGTTTACGAATTTCAAAGTGGGAACTAACATTCTGCAGGTAATATTTTAAGAAAACTAAGAAAGCAAAAGTATTTAAACTACTAAAAACTCTTTAAGCTGTCTTAATTAGAAATCCTCATTTCATTATAGTTTACTTTATTTTTCAGATGACCCTAATGCAGCTAATACAGTATTACCACCGATTTCAAAAAATATTATCACAAAATCCATTTAAATCTTTGCCAGTGCGTGGCGAATTGATTAACATTCATCACATCATGGTCGAAGTGAAAAAATACAAACCAGCATTTTAAGTTAATTTAGTACATTGCTGTAGGTTACCGGTATTTGTACTTATTTGGGAAAAATTTGCTTTGAATTTAATGCACACTTATAAAGTGTAAATATATTAAACTTACTTTGTTCACAATCTCGCCTGGAGATCATTGCGTATACAGACTTGCTGCAAATACTATGTCCCTTTTAATAGCTTCCGACGCGGCATCCATTTTCTGGTACAATGTGGGATCGCCAACCATCCGAGCAGCATCTTTGACATCCCTTATTATCTCGTCCAAGCGCTGAATACACCGAACTATAATCCCCTCTTGAATGTCGGTCAAATTCATTATTTCGGCAAAAGGCTGCAAAAAAGATTTATAAAAAATGTCAAAAATGTTTTTCTAATAAACTGGGATTTCTTGAATAAAAATTCTTAATAAATCTTTTTAAGAGAATTTAAAATATTGAGCACCATTCCTCTGGCCCATTCGTAGACGACCTCTGCCAATTCAAACCGGTACTGCTCTTCAAATTTTTCTTCTATTATTCCATTTTCCTTTTGTAGTTTATCAATGTTTTGAACAATTTCTAGAATCTTCTTTTTCCCCTTTAATTACATACAAATGTTTATTAAATCCCTCTTTTCCAAAAGCCACAATATTGATAAGGAAAAATAATTTTACCTCCATTAGCTTTTGATTAAGAACCGGTTCCTCGGCATCCCTTTGTCGTTTTTCTTGGCATACCATGCACGATAATAATGCGGCTATTTCTTCCGGCTGGTAATTGGTGAGAATGTTTTCGAACACCAGTTCCGTGGTTACGAGCTCGTGATTGCTAATCTCGCAGGCCACCCTTCCCTTTAAAAGCACAGTCTCCATGTTGTCCACATATCTTAGACCCTTTAACACCTGGACAATCCGAAAAAAGTTATCAAAGCAGAGTTCAGAGGTCATCGGAACAACTGGAACACAATAAAATTATTTTCCAACCTTGACACGAGCTTTATATTCTGGCAGTAGTTGCAGGCTTTCGTCCGATAAACGATATTTCACTTCCGACAATTCTTTTTTTAATATTCTGTTCTTGTGCATTATATTAAACTGGAAGACAAAATTATCGTGACAATCAATTCTCATATTGAAGTTAAAAATGCGTGAAAAGAGCACTAACATGATCTTCAAAAAAGTTGCATTCGATGCACTGAAACTCGTCCAAACGGTCCTGAAGTGAACACAAATTGCCCCAGTTCTCACAGATGTCCATATCCTTAATATGCAAATCCTTTATGGGGTCCAACTCCAAAAGTTCCTCGGTGGAATTTCTCAGCCTTGAATCCAAATCTTGGCATGCTGATATGAACGTTTGGCTGGGAGGATCATCTCTACAAACAGAAATAGTTTCATCAGTAAAAACTCATAGGATACAAAGGTAAGAAAAGATGGAAAATTACCTAAAACGTGGTATTTGTCGCTTGTCCCAATCCTTGAAAATCTTTTCTCCGTCGATGTTTAGGATTTCGTTACTCATGCAAAGAATATCTTCAATGTCAGATTTAATAATATCGTAGTTTTTGTCAGTTCCAGGAATGTTAAAACTAATTTTGCGAACATTAAGCAGATGCAGCCACAAAGGGTCAGTATCCGTTGGCTTTGATTGTTTCGGAATGCTGCCGTCAATGGTAACTAACATATGCAAGAAGGGTCCGGGATTTCGAGCGCTGGTGGATTTCGTAATTTTTATTAGTATGCCCAACAAAGCACCGTGGCCTTGTGCTATGACAAGAAGTCTTCCTGGACACAGAGCTTTAGTTGAAAGGGGATGTTTCAAAATTAATTTCTATAAAAAGAAAATTCAAGTAATTTTAGACAACAGTACAGCCATTTCCGCAATGAAACTTGAATGAAAATGTATTGAAATTCTTTAAAAGAATTAAAATTAATTTAAATAATTTTAAAAAGGCACTGTTTACGACTGAAAATTTAAGCTGTTTTTCCTCTTTCTAAAATTTTAATAACTAAACTGACTGATCAGTTGTTACTAATTTAAGACTTCGGATAGTAATTTCTAAGAGAACATCAAACTACCTGCAATTCTTTGTGTTGGTTAACGTAGGACAAGCATGAATTATAATAACTGTCCAAAGTCGGAGAACAAATTGCACATTTGACTTCCACGAGTGCAGATGCCTTCTGCGTGAGCAATTTAAGACGACTTTCATTCTGCGATGTCTTCTTTTGCATGCCGATTTCTGAGAAGCTACGTTTCATCATTTCTTCTACTGGTAACATTTCCACTCTCAATAGATTCAAAATCATGGCATATGTAAGACGAAATCTGGATTCTAATATTGTCGGTTTACCCTATATAAATTTAATAAATGAAAAAGTTTTTCAAAAGTTTTAACTATTTAAATAAGTGCCTTTTATAACAATGGCAACTATTTAAAACTTTTCAATAATTAATGCAATTTTCCAATATAAAATTAATAATACAGAAATTAAAAATGACCCAACTAGATTATTGTACCTAAATTAATTGTCTGATCTTCACCGTATCTTTGCAAAATAAATAAGTTAACCTCCCAATTACCTGAATCATTATTTCCAAGTCTGCTCGCTCTGGAAATTGATTTTTGCATAAAATTATGACCATTCCACTAGTATCCAGTCCTCTACGTCCCGCTCGACCTGCCATTTGGATGTATTCTTCAGGTCGAAGATTCCGCCTCTGGAATCCATCAAATTTAGTAACGGAATCGAAAACCACCGTCCGAGCGGGCATATTGACTCCCATTGAAAATGTCTCTGTTGCAAATAGCAACTGAAAATGAGATGTACTAGAGTTAAAAAAAACCCCACAAATACAGAATTTCTAATATTAAAACTATGACGAGCACCTTTACTACGCCGTCCTGAAATAACATTTCTACCACTTCTTTTAAAATCGGTAAAATGCCACTATGGTGTATGCCGATTCCTCGCATTAGTAATTCCTGCATGCATTTAACCTGGGGTATAGACTGATCATCCTTTTTCAGACGTTGCATGCATTTGGCTACAAATCCGTGAATTTTATGCTTTTCACTAGACGTCGTCAAGTCTAGTGACGTCAACATTTGCGCATTTTGGTCACATAACTTTCGTGAAAAAGTGAAGACAACAACAGGCAACTGCTCCTTCTTTTTCAATAAATTTAAAATGTTCAACCATATGCTGCGCTCCTGAAAACAATGATGACAAAAAATGAAGCACATAATTATAAGAACTAGTAATTTGTTTAAAAAATTGAGTATATATTAACCTGTTTGAGAGTTAAACGTGGCTTAAAACCGGAAGGATTAGTTTTTGCAGCAGCCACATCTTTTTTAAACCCTGTGTGAACTTCCTTTGCAGCATTATACCTAAATTATATTTAAAAATAAAATCGATTTACGGGCTTAAAAGTATAGCTGGAAAAGTTATCCATTTTATTTAACATACCCAGCAATGCGAAATTTACTGTCAGATCCAACAATTAAATAGAGCTCTTTCTGCACCTTTTCATTTGTCCCAATATAGAGGTAATGCTCTAAAGGTACGGGCCTTTTGGGTGTACTTATCACGTAAATAATTTGCTTTTTGGTTCGTCTGTGATTCAAATCAAAATATAATTCAATATTCAACTAAAAGAATTTCAGCTTCTTCAATTGATGCTTACCCTATCCAGTCAGCAAACTCAAGTGCGTTTGGAACAGTTGCACTTAAAAGAACAATGTTAACATGTTTTGGAAGCAAAATAAGAACTTCCTCCCACACAACTCCTCTCTGAAATAAAATTAACGTTAAAAGTTGTCACATTATTATCATAATAAAATTTCCTGAAAGCCATGCATCTATGCCTAAAACCAGAACTCACCTCAGTATCATTTATGTAATGAACCTCATCAAAAATTACCCATTCTAAGTCTCTAATTGTGTCTGATCCATTGTACAACATGGATCTTTAAAAAAATAAAATATATTATTCAGACCATTTTCCGTTGATTATTTTATTATTACTTTTTATTTATTAAAAAATTAAATAACTAACTGAAAAATAATAAAAGACGATTTCCACAAGTACTATACCATTCCTACTTTTAATTTTATTTATTGGAATTTTAATTTTACACTAATTTTTAAAATTTAGTTTATTTTCTTCTAATTCCTTAATCGTTACTGATGTTTTATTATTTCAGCGCTTTTCTTTACTCATATTTTAACGTTCATCTTATTTTTATTTACTATCATGTTTTTTTGTTCTAAATTTGTGATGTCATATCAATTTTCAGCTCTATTTTTCTATTTAACATTTTACTGTTTAATTTATATTTCCAATTTTACAATATATTTTCCATATTAATTGATACAATCTAAAGGTCTTTTTCCTTAAAAATGATAATCCCTAGAAATTTACCTAATAGTCCTACAACTTTCTCTTTATTTCCTTATTTTAATTTTTATAATAATAACTTTACTCTAACCTTCATAATTTTTTAAACCATTTCCTGTAAAAAAAATTTAACTTTAAAGTTTTCTATTTTCACGAGTATCAAAAACTAACAAAAATATAAGTGAATTTAGGCCATTTTTCTATTTAGAAAAATTATATATTAACCAGAATTAATTACAAAACAGTAATTAAAATATCGGATACTGATTCTTCAACTTACCTTAATATTTCTGTTGTCATTATAAGGCAAGAAGATTCAGGTGACAATTGAATATCACCAGTTATTAAGCCTACATCACCAAACGTTTTCTTAAAATCTCTAAACTTTTGATTAGAAAGTGCCTTAATTGGAGATGTGTAAATGGTCCTATAGAAATAAACGTTCGATTTATTTGAATTTCTGTTATAATGTGGGATTAAAAAATATGAAAAGTCTTCACTTACTTTGTTAAATGTTTCATGGAAAGGGCAATAGCATATTCGGCAACGACAGTTTTACCGGCTGAAGTATGAGCCGCTACAAAGACACTTTCGTGTTTTTCCAGATGCAGGATGGCCTGCTTTTGAAAAGCATCCAACTCAAAAGGCCACTAAATGGTGAAATGAAGGAATGTCTTAGGTTTTACTTACGATAAAGTCAAAATTATATTTTTAAATCATCATACCGTGTGAGCCATTTGGGGAACTTTCTTCTCAAAATCTATAACTTTTTTATTCACGTTAATAACTTCGGCCCATTCTGTCTTCCCCAAAGGAAGTTCGTTAGGATCAACTTCTTTTGAAATAGTCAAGACATCTTTTGATATAGCCAACTGTAAGAATGAATGGTAAAAATAACTAAGCCTACCATATGGTAATTTTAAATTGTTAAATTAAATACACTAACTTTAGAAGCAGCAGCTTCAAGAATTTCAAGACTTTCATCTCTGCTGGTAGTTATCTAAATTAAGCAAAGTTGACAAAATTTGAAGTAATGTTACCAGTAACAAACTGACGGAAAAGTAACAACGTTGAGGGCCGATTCCACTATAGGAAATCCAAATGACTTAAAAAATTGGACTAATGACTATTAACTCGTCACATTACTTGATATCTCTGAGATTAGCTTCGGATAACATCTTAAGAAAATAATCTGCTTGATTTTTAGAAGGTGATATTGTGATATTTTTCTACGGTAAATCATTGTTGCAAATAATTAATTTCCCAAAAAAACAAAAAAAAACGTGACGATTACATGGCACGGCAAAATGTCTGAAGCTGAGTTGCTAAAAGCAGAGCGTGCAGAATGCATAAAATTATGGACAAAAATTAACAATTTTGTTAATTATATAATTATTCCGTTTTGGCACTGATTTTAACAAAAATCGAGGAAATGCTTTCAGATCACATGTATGTCCTGCACTTGAAATTTTTCTCAAATCTGCACTATAACAAAGAATCACTATCCACAATATTATGATTCTGTCTGTGTAATTAAATTCGTTTTGAGGTGAAAAGGGAATTCTTGGAAATTCATCAACTTCATGTTGAGCACCCTATATACAAACTTCTCGAAAGCAAAAGACTTGTGCAGCTTACCTGTGACCCATCTCCTAAAATGTTTTCTTCGAGTTTGACGACCTTGTTTTTGCGCTCAATATTGAAAAATAGTTCATCATTGTTATCACCCAGTAAAAATTCTGTTAAGTCGATTTCACTAATTTTTTTAGCATCTGAGGTGGAATGCTGTTTATCGTTGTTGATTGGGACATCAAAATCCATTCCAAATTCAAATCCCGGAGGCACTTTTAGCAAATCTTATAATGAAATTAATATTACTGGCATTGAGTACTCGTTACTCAAACAATATACACTTTTAAATGCAAATAGCGTTAATAAATTCCTTACTATTTTCAAAATCTATTTCTTTGAAGCCTTCGACATCAGTCAACTTGTCACTACTAGGGTCTTCCATGCCACCTAACACAATTTATGGCATAAGGTTGAATGTTGTCAAGTAGGCCTATTCTATTTGCTAGTAACCAATTTACTATCCTTACTAGGCTAGTAAATTGGTTTACTTACTTAATTTAAATTTCTGTAACAATTGTCACCATGAATACGGTACCTGGCCAGAATGGAAAATTAGACGAACTGCCTTTTATGCCTTCTGAAGGTAGGCCAGGTGCTCGACTCATAGAAGTTGATGTTTTTGCGGTTTTACCCACATGTGAAATTTCAACCTATATACAAGCCAAAATACAATTCATACCCAAAATAACCACACACAAATTAAAAGCATACACTGTACTATAAATAATTCGATTAGAAGTACCTCATGAAAACCCAATAATGAGCCAGTTTTGAGATCTCTTTCCACTTTCAACATCATGTTCAATGGTGAGATACCAAAAGAAAATAAACTACGAGGATTTGGAGTTCTATGCCAATGCCTGAAAAATCCACATCACTAAATGCCTCACCAGCAAATATGAAAAACTCAAAACATATCATTAAACTTTGCAATGCATCACCTCTGCGTACGGTTGAGATCGTCAAAAATAAGTCCTTTTGGATTAGTAACATAATTTTCCAATTCAGACTTTTCGTTCAGCAATTCAGCTTCAAAATTCTCAACAAGTGCCTGAAAAGCAACATTAATCGATTTTTCAATTGCACCTTAGATTTATTTACCAGCAATAAGTTTTTCATCAGAACAATTTAAAACGCAAACAATTAATAGGTCAACTGGGATATTGAATTAATTTTCGTATGTTATGTGAAACTACAAGGCCGTTCTGCATTTGTGGCTCTAGCTACATTTAAGTAAATTTAATTTTTTTTGTATTTGTAAAAATTACCTACAGGGGCTATGGAAACAAGGAAATTAGATTAAAATCTTTTACAAGTTAACATAGGTCAATTGTTAGGTAAATTCATACGCTGAATATAAGCAGATGATTTAATGTGGTCCATCTAGATTTTAAATTCATCGCATCTCTTATTAGCTATCCCAATTTTGTAAGCTTAGCAATTATAAATATTTAGAAAGTATAGGCATAAAATAAATGGAGGACTTAATACGACAGCTGGAGAAGCATGAGGAATCGACAGCTTTAAGATACAAAGAGATATTTCTATTTTACCCGTTGTTGAGACGATACCTTTTGGTGGGCAAGGAATTGGTGCAAGCTTACTGAAGCTCTCACACTTAATCAAAATAAAATGTTCAAATCCTCAAAATTTAATCAAACTTTTTTTTGAGGTTTGTTCCTGCCCTGGGTTATAATTTGAATAATTCTTAAAATTCTTTCGTTGGGTTGATGTGTTCCACACCTATGGTATCAAATTTCGAGACTTTTTGGGACTGGTCAATGTGCACGTACGTACTGTAAAGTGCAGCTCACTTTCTACACCCAAATGCCAAAAAATAGGTGCAGCTAAGTGAAGACGTCTGGGAGCAGTTTTTCATCCACGGTGATAAGTACGAATGTTCAATTGGTCTGCCCCCAACTGCATCACAACCTGGTACAGTCGGATCCCCCTCCAATCCAGCTAAAACTAAGTGCTAAATTGTCACCAACAGATCAAAAAATGCAATCAAATGATTGCGCTGACCTGCATCCACTTTTCTTTTTATTGTATTTATATAAATTGCTGCAGTAGTATATTGCACTCAAAATGAAATTTACCAGAAGAATAAAAAAATCCTATGTCGCTGTGTAGTAGAGCAGCCAGTTAAGGACCAATTGAGCCTTGGATTAACGTATTAATCCTTGAAATAAAACGGGCCTCATATTATATGGATAGGCCTACACTGATTAATTAACTACCAATTATTCTCATCCAACAGGCCAATATATTACTGAATTACCAATTCAATCTTTGGTAGCCTATATCATAATCCCAGTTAATAGGTGCTCATGTTAGCGACCCCATGGCTAAACAATTAATGGGAGAAATGAGCAAGCACACAGGCCTGCTACCTCAGCAGGAACCCTGTCGGTTCAATTAATCAAGAGACCTCTATTAATATTAAAGACTAGCAACATAGCAGAGAAAACATCTACTCCATGTTTCATTCATGGCATGTTCCTGCAATCTGCACCCAGAGAATGTATAGCTACATTGAGCTAAATAATTATTGTGAAAGCCGTTAAATTGCCAGTGTCCATACTATTATAAGGGCATTTTATAGCTGCTCCAGCACATGACTAGTTTTTTTAATAAGGATCCAGAAGATCACTAGCCAAGAACATCATGCAATTATGCAACTATATATACAGCATATAGGCCTACATAACCATCCCCAAAATAATTAATATGAGTTGAATTCTTACCTTTCTTGAATTTGGGCTCAACACATAACTCCCTGCCATAATAAAGTTTAATACTTTTAAAACTTAGAAACAATAAGTTAAAAATATGATGAAAAGTTTTCAAGAGCACGAATTCAAAAATCAACTTGCTGGAAGGCCATCATCCACCAGCAGGCAGCAGATTATGTAGGGTGTTTCAGAAGTTTCAAGTTGCAGGGTGTCTCAAAAATACAATAAATATACTTTTTAATTTGTACTTTGGTTTTTTTATTCATCATTTAATAACCAACTTAGACATAAAAGTGATACACGAATTAACAATCGAAGCAGTGAGAATATCTATCACTAATGACATTGCTAATGTAAGATGTAGTTTATTAATTTTTTTTTGATCATTAATATGAAAATTCTGCAACTGATATAAACACCAAAAATTTGGTGGTATAGTGAATAACTGTCCTAGAAGGATCATATGACGTTGCTAAAATCACTGCACTATATTCTCTTCCCGAATCCAGAGTCCGTAGTGCGTATAATACCCCTTTACCATTTTCCCGGCGAATTTGGAATGGGACCCCGCTATCATTTTCAGTGATGCTGAACTCAGTATTTGGCATATGCTGTCCATCTTGATCGTAGGCAACTAACCTTACCAAATCTTGATAAGCCTGGATTCCACTTGCCAAAGAAACCATTTTATAAGCCAGAATTTCTGCGTATTTCACACCCGGTGGACACGGCACATCCGAACGGTCGCAAGGAAGCACGCAATCGCTAAATTAATTAAAAAGAAAATTAAGCCAAAACTCAATAGTTATATGTTAATGAGTGAGCCGAAAATTGCCAAATTTAGATTAAATTTGATTTAAACTTCAAGATTTCAGTCATACCCAGTGACTTTTTCACGTTCAAATAATGGCGGACAAGGAGCATCGATGCACTGAAATGATCCTCTCGTGTTGAAACAGGTTTTATCTCGTCCACAATCAACTTCTTCTTCAACGCATTCATCAATGTCTAAAGATATAGAAAAAAATCACAAATTAGCAATTAAAGTTGAATACATAAACAACATATACATACCCATATAAATAAAAAAACATTAAATGTGCATGTAAGAATTCACAAAAAAATTCCTTAAAAGTAAAAGTTAAAATTAACTCCAAACTATGAACTAAATTTTAATACATAATTATTTAAAAATCAGAATTGATAGTATACCGTACCTGATTATAAATAAAGAAAATGAGGACAAAAATATATTAAAAACCGAAATGAGCACAATAGTTCAGGAGACTCTTATTATTATTTTTGATAAATGAATAATTGGCATTCATTGCCAATTTATTCCCAACAAATTAAAGAATAATTTATTATTAATTAGGGTAAGAACAGTGCCAACTTACAGCCTTGATGGTGTCCCCTTAACTGTGGTTAACTCAGTGAAATACCTTGGCATTCATATTACTCATGATTTACGATGGAATGAACATATCTGTAAAATAGTGGGGCTTGCCAGTCA
>JAQIXP010000105.1:0-36424 GCA_034700285.1 Proteroiulus fuscus | reverse complement strand
CCCCCCCTAGTTATCTGCAGAAAAGACCCCCTAGGGGGGTCGACATTGAAGCACTCTCAACCCCTCCTAAAAGTTCGTGTAGAAAGTCACTGAAATGTTTGAACTCATACTAAAAAAATTGGTAAAATAGGCACTTTTAGTGCTTTTTAGCCCATTTTTGAGTGAAAAAAATCGCCTGTGGCGCCATTTTGAATCAATTTTTACAATGATGTACAAAAACCTTATTTTCACCTATGGCCAAAAATTTAGGAACATTTTTTTAGTCAGTTCCCCCCCCCCCTTCCTTCACCCCCCAAAAAATAGATTTCTGGGTGCGGCACTGCCAGCAATATCCAACCCCCCTATTTTTTTTTTTGGGGGGGGGGGGGGGGGGGCTTGAACCCATCCCTCCCGCCCCTCCCCACTCCTTCCTTGGCTGCGCCCCTGCTCGTCTCTGATACACCTAAAAGGCTGAAGAGCAAACCGAAAATTACATGTGGAACTTACTTAACCAGGGGGTTGTGTCCCTTGGAACCCCTCTCCGGAGGGCCTGCATGCGCTCCCCTTTCCCCCTGGAACTAAACTTTTTGGGTGATTTTTCCCTCGTCTATTGCAAACTGCCAAACTATGTTACTAATTGCAATCCTGCAGCAGGGTAGCCTATACTAGAACCAACAGTAGCATGGGATTTTTATGTGGCACGGGTGGATGATGAGAAGGGGGGGGGGGGGGAGGGGAACGCCTGGCTTCCTTTGCCTAAATTTAAGGCAGAGAAATGCCAGTATCAATCATTATGAGGCTTTACCCACATGAAGTTTTAATATATGTTTGCATAATTATTGTATTCTTTTTCATTCGAGTAAATAATTATTGTTATGTTGGAAATTCTGATGCAGAGTGCCTGTAAATTTTGGCCACAATTTAAAGGGGGCGCGTGAGCAAAATGCTTGTACTTTATGAGAAGGCCTCCAGAAAGGACAGCATAATTACTCCTTGCGCCAGGAGGCAGATCCATAAAATACACTGACGCCTGATGAATGTCAGTCCGGGAACATTTAAACTTGTTGTAAGCATTTTTTTTATACTATAAAATAAATTCACTATCTTTGGAAGGACTGTAAACTTTTGACTTTTTTTAAATGAACATTTACAAGTTAAAATTTTGTAAGTTTAATAGTTTGATTTCCGTGTGGCACCCTGTATAGTTTTATAGTTCTATTGCTAGGCAACCTGTCGCGTGGATGATCTCTGCCAATCAGAGGCTTAAGTTATTTCCCGCCTTTAGCGCATTGATTTATAACTGCGGAAATTGTTGGGAAATTGAAATAACAACATTATTGCAGCTGATGGATAGGATTCCCTGACTACAGATGGTATATTTATTCAACGTAACTAGCTTTTTCCTCGTATTAATTACGTAAATTTAAAATTTATTTGTCGTCAACTGTGGAACTATCTTGCGCGGATGAACAACTGACGCGAGTTGGTCTCGTTTCGCGCCATTCTCTTCGGCCATTTTAGAACAAAGTGAGAGTGTCTGTTGGTTTTGTGTTTTAATCGCGAGTTTGTAAACAATTTAAAATGGTCCTTTCGGTCGAAGATGACCAAGAAGTGGAGCAACGATTCTACGATCTTTGCGCCGACCTAAATATGGATAGAAACACATCAACGGAGGCCTGGCAGACGTTTGTTAGGATAGGACACAATTACACGCTGGAAGTGAGTACGACGGGTGTATTTGCCCCATTACCGTACCCTCAAAATCTCAGCTTAAATCGCTATTCCACATTTTAAATGGGAATCTAAATAAATCAAGGCGATTTTACGTCGAACATCTTATCTTTGCACGCAAGCTTACATTAGTACTTGTCCTGATCCGAAAAATACAAGGTTTATGAGGTTATATGTACCGTGCCATCATGCAAGAAGTACGCTGTTGGTGTGCTCATGAAGGACCAGGTCTAAACTGGTTTCCATCTTGAATTTCGTGACTTTTGTGAATTATGTGGGATAATATTGATATTAAATGTAATGTGAAACAATTGCATAATCATAAGAACATTATTTTACAATCAGTTTTAATTTGCAGTCAGTAGCTTGTGTATGCTGCGTATATATGGCATATTGAACTAAGGAAGGGAAGAGGGGGGGTCTAATTATCTGATACCCCCACTTCCTCAAAATCGAAAACTCGCATAAATGCACAAATTTGAGGGGAAGATTACCTCCACTCTGTTAAGTTAACGTCCTAGAGAACCATAAAATGACTTTTGGGCATGCACCTTGAACTCTGGCAGTGCCAGGTTTTTAATATAGCAAATAATTTGTGGGATCACTGCTATAGTAGGAATTATTTTGAAAAAAGAAAGATAGTAAAGACCCTAGGATATGAAAAATTGCAATACAACTTCCCGATTACTATCCCGGTACATGCCGAATAGAGAATGAAAAGATGGAATAATCCTGGAGGAAAGGGTGTGACATATTACTGATGTCTTGAAAAGAAAAAGGCTCTCGATGTCTACAGTCGGATAACCTAAGGTATTTTTCCCACCAGGAAAAATGTGTGAAAAGTTGAAAATTAATGGTCTGGATTACCTGATAAGAATAAGTATCTTAGATTTTGGTGTATTCAGATATACCTGATTAAATTTGTTATAATTATATAGCTAGTTTGGATTATTGTATGGGTAATTAAACTAAAGTGACAATGTCCACATGATAGGAAGCCAGTGAGGGATGATATCCAGTAAAATGGTAAGGAATGGACTAGTGGCTTATTTTTAGGGCACTGCCTCAGTATTTGCTAGAAGGTCTGTGTGAAACCAACTGAGCTAGGTGGGCTGAGTGGTTAGCATTGCAGCCTGGCACTCGGGAGACCTGGGTTCTCTTCCCAAGGTCGGTCGTCTTGACTGGTTTTTCTACGTTCCCTCGAGGCGAATGCCAGGGCAGTGCCATTAAAAGCCAGCCACGGCCAAATTCCTTCCCTCCTTACTATCTCCTCAAGCTCTATGTCTACCTACCTTTCTTACTTTCCTCCTTTCCTCATGGCCTGCAGTTGGGTGTTTGAGGTCGCCTTAGTTGCATTGCCCGGAAAAATCCACCTCACTTCCACCTTGTGAAACCAACGAACCCATGTCTTCCGATTCCGAGGTGAGAACGTGTTAACCACTCAACTGTAGGCTACAGGCTTGGTGAAGGTTACTTCAAAAAGAAGCTAGTTAACTATTACCGTGGTTAACAGTTAATTACTATTTTCAATTTAACTAAGTTAGTAAAGGTTAACAAAATTCTAAGAAAATGAATTGAAATGGAAAAAGTAAATCTGGAAAAGTCATGGAAAAATTTTTGTAAACTTAGGTTTTAAACTAGTATTACTACAACCATGGTACTAACACTGCAAGGATGCTTACAATTAGATTGCAATTAAGAATGCAAGTATAAATTGTGAATTTTTATCACTTTCATGCTTTATGAGAGTAAGTCTAGTCAGTGAAAGTCACAACTACTGTATAATCAATGATTAGATACTAATCTAGAAATTTATAGAATCTTTACCTTTTTCTGATATTTATTAGACAGATTAATGACTTTGGTAATTTTTCTACTTTGTGTAAGAGATGCATTTGCTAAACTAGATAAATTTTTCTCGATTTCAAGGGTGATCCCGTCCATTGGCTGGTTTGCGCTTTGTACGTCGCCTGTAGAAGTAGCACCGTTCCAACTGTTGGTGGTAGACCCGGAGCCATAATAGAGGGGAATTGCGTTTCGTTGACTAGGCTACTTCGATCTTGTAAACTGAGGTGAGCATATCAGCCGAATTTGGATAAATATCCATTTGTATAGTTTTACTTTTTCAAAAATTGTTAATGTTCTCTTATCTTCCCAAAGTCTCCTCCAGTTTTTCACAAAAATGAAAAAATGGGCCGACATGGCAAGCTTGCCACAAGATTTTCGCAAGAAGATCGATCGATTGGAGAAAAACTTTGCCGTATCCCATGTTATTTTTAAAAAGTTTGGACCCATCTATCTAAGCACTTTTAAGAAACCATCAGACGAAGCGCCTAGAATCAGAAGCCGAAAGCAAAAGTAAGTTAAAAATTTTTGGCGCGTTACTAAGTACTGCTAGTTTGTTTTAATTTGAATTTTCTTATTTGTTTGTCATAGGCGTCTGCCTTGCACTTCAGCCGAAGTATTTTCCTTTTGCTGGACATTGTTTATTCAAGTAAAAAGTATGCATTGTTTCTGCTCAATTTATCGTATTTTTTTTAGTAAAACTTATTATTTAATTGATGCTTTTTATTTTTTGGTAACATTTTTACAGGCAATTTTACGGCCATCAGTGACGATCTGGTTAATTCTTATCATCTCTTGCTAAGCTGCGTAGACTACGTCTATAACAACATTTTGATGGCCGACAGGAGAGACTTGTTAAATTTAGAATTTTCAGGTAATATTTTCTGTTAAATTGCTATCAGAGAGCACAAATGCTTAATGATTTCCCCCATTTCTTTGGACAGGTTTACCCGATAATTTTAACGCAAAAGATTACAGGCCACCCACCGAGCACACGTGTATCATCAGGTTGTTGTGTGAAAAACATGATGGCCTATTTCTTGAAGCCAAGACTATTAAGGAGCATTGGTGGAAGCCATACATTAGGATATTATTTAATAAGAAAGTAAGCATTTTTATCCCAGTGGTTACAAATTTATATTGTAGCATATGAAACTTGTTTTGTTTACAGCTTTTGAAAGGAGACTTTGATACGCTGACCGGTTTGCTCGATCTGGGAAATTTTGAGACAAATAAGTGAGTCGTGGGCACGTCAGACTTTTTATCTAAAGGCTTTGTAAATATCTTCATTAAAATTTAATTTTCTTTTGTTCTCAGCAAATCAGTAAATAATTCGTACGAGACTTACGTTTTAAATGTGGGAGACTTTGACGAACGCATTTTTTTGGCCGATGAAGCCAACAGTGAAATTGGAACATCGGCCAGATCAATGGCACTGACCGGTGACCTCGTCGAAAAGATGCAAGTGAAACGAAATCTTAATCAACATTTGGACGCTGTACGAGTAGAATAATTAACTTTATCGCTGTTATATTCTGAAAGTTGTTGCCTTTGGAAATGCTTAACTTTTTGTTTTTTATCTTAAGGTGAAGTCCTTGAAACCACTCACTCCTCTTACCGGCCGCCGGTATCTTATGGACAAGGAAGTGGGAAATATCACTCCAGTATCGACCGCCACACAGAGTGTCACTAAACTTCAAACTTTGTTATCGGGAAGAAAAACTAGCCCTAGCGAGACGTTGATCGATATCTTCAAGTAGGATTTTTTGTGAAATTCTTTTCGAAAGTCATTAGTCGTTTCAATTTTCTTAATCGATCGCTACCATTATTATGAATTTAGAGAATGTAGTAGAAATCCCATGGATTCTATCTTAAAGTTAATCAAAGATATGGGAGAGAAGTTCTGCACATCTTATGTTCAGGTTGGCATTTGTGATTCTTCTTTGTAGTCGTCTCCAAGGTTGATTTGTGCTAAAATGTTCGAGTATTTGTGGTTTTAGCCATCCGATGAGCATCTGGGATCACACATTGATTTTGCTCGAAAAAGATTGCAGTTGGGCGAAAGTTTGTATTATAAAACTCTGGAAAGCAACATGTTGATGGAGAAAAAACGTCTACCGGCAAATTTTGATTTATCGGTAAGGAACTTTTGCTTTATGTTTCATACTTTTCACATTTAACACGTTTATTTGACACTTTAAAGGCCTTGTTGGAGCAGGAGGTCTTCCACAAATCCTGGTTTGCGTGCTGCTTGGAAATTGTTATCTTCTCGTACAATTCACAAAGGTATGGCTGGTACGCTGGTTTTATTGCCATCTGGAATTTGCCGTAGATGAATTCCTTTATTTTCCCCCCATAGAATATTTCCTTGGATCATTGGGATTTTTGAAATTGAGCCGTATTATTTTTACAAAGTGATCGAGGTTTTGATTCGGGCCGAAGAAGCCCTGTCGAGGGACGTCGTCAAGCACTTGAATCATGTATTAGCAATTGATTACTTATTTTTGGTGAAATCTTTGGCTTGACCAACAAATTTACACAAACTAACTCATAATGTTGTCCATCATATAGATTGAAGAGCAGATTTTCGAAAGTTTGGCCTGGAAATCCGACTCGTTATTGTGGGCGGCCATAAGAGATTCGGGGCAACCCATTCCAACTTGTGAGGATGTGAGTTGATCATGAAAGTTAATGCTTAAAAAAAACCGGTAGCTGAATTATTTTATCTCGTTGTTTTTATATTGCACGTAGGTTTCTTTGCAACATCCATCGGAACAAACCTTGAGCACAATTACCCACCATCAGCTGCTGTCGTCTCCCGTGCCTCATCCGTCCATCCGAAGGTTGGCCATGGATCGTTCCCTGACAAAAAGTAAGCCGTTAAAGTTGTAACCCTCTTTCGCTGCCGTAATGCACCTTTATTGATCCGCATTTCTGTTTGTGCGGTTTCAAAAGGTCCGCAGCAATCTCCGCTCGCACCATCTCTAGCCGACCGTTTTCAGTCTCCAAATGCGAACGGTACAGTGAGCAGCGCTAAGAGACGTCTATTTGCCCCGGTCACAGTCTCAAGGGCCGTGACGGTGACAACCCCCACTACCACTCTCGGTAACAAAAGTCTCACTGGTGAAACCGTACTTCTTTCGACCGCATCCGGGGCAACCACTGTCCTTAGTCCTCAGAAAACTCTCACTTTTGTCCAATGTAAGTGGGGGAACCTTTCCAAATGGATGCTACGAGGGTGGGGTGGGGGTGAGCAGCTTATTCTTTTTTCCTGCAAACCCGCAATATATTTATCCCGTACTTGGATTTTGTTTTTCTAGCGCAAGTAGAGGGCGGATGTATTACGTACATCCCCACCCAGTACCTCACGATCCCAATTTCCAGCGCCGCCATTGCATCGTCACTAAATGCAACTAATCCCACCACTCCTATCGATTCAAAGAAAATCTGCCCTAGGCCCAAGCGAATCGGTTCTTTAGGACTTTTCTTTAGAAAGGTAATGACTGCTGGATATAATAATAATGGACTTTACCTACAGACAAATTCCAATATTTAAAGTGACCACAAAGCCATTTTTAACTAAAATTAGAAATTCGTTTAATTTAAATTGACATATAACTTGGTTATCGTGCTTATAAAAGCAAATGGGTAGCGTCAATACATTTTGCAATTATTTTAGATCAAGTAAATTTGCACTAAATGCTAGCGTATTGGTTTATATAATTAAATGATAAACAAAGGTAGTTAGTTATATTATTGGAAAATGTATTTATAAGGCATAATATCGTTTGGCAAACATTTGGTTATAGGATCACTCCTCTTAAGATTGTTCTGCAGTTCCATTTTTTGCTAATAGCAAAATTTTTTCTTTTTAATTTCCCACAATTCGCGTCTAGTTTTATCATTTGGCAAGCGTGAGGCAGCTCGATCTTTGCAATCGACTGGGAATTACTGACGACGAGCGCCGGAAGAAATTTTGGACGTGTTTTGAGCACTGCATCATCCATCACACTGATCTCATGATGGATCGACATCTAGATCAAATCATCATGTGCTCTATATACGTCATGGATAAGGTAAATCGAAATGCAATGAACGATGGAGAAAAATAATTCCCTCGTACCGTCATTAATGGGCATTTGTTCGTGTGAAACAGGTTGGCAGAAACAATACTTCATTTCAAGATATTATGAAATGTTATCGAGCCCAACCGCAAGCCGCCAGTCACGTGTACAGGAGCGTGCTGTTGTTCACCAAGGAACGACACGGCTCCGGAAGTAGCAGTGACGGAAGCAAAAACGAAACGAGCGAATCCAATTCTCCCGTGCCAATGGACAAGGAGGAAGGTGAACAAAGTTTGCCCGAGTAGAAAATACCTCTCCTCACAATTTCTAAAACAAAAATATTTTTTAGACGATAAACGGAAGCTTCGTTTGGCCATCCGTTCTTCGAGCACTTTGCCGGCTGACCATCTGTCGTACAGCCAACCGCAAACCCCAACCCAACTCGCTGGAACAAGTTCCAGTTTTAAATTTGAAGACCGGGGTGATCTTATCACTTTTTATAATAAGGTAAGAGGAGGTTAACCGAATGGTTCTTTTTATGGTTGAAAAAAAAACTGCTTTTGACGAGTTATGCAATTGTTTTTCCAGGTTTATGGGCATAGAATGCAAACTTTTGTATTGAAATTTACAGAAGCCTCTACAAGAAACAGTGGAGTGAGTTTCCTTCATTTTGTTCGTTTGTTGTTATTTTAATTTTAAGTCGTTTGTTACCCTAACGGTGTATTTTATCCCTACAGACACCACCGCTCTCTCCGCTTCCCGTCCCTAAAAGCTATAACATGTCTCCTCGCCGTCAAGTATCGTCGCAGCATTCCGTGTTCATTTCCCCCTTGAGGTCGGCGCCTTCGCCGAACCGATCGCTCGCCTACAGCTTTAGCCAAAGTCCTTCAAAGGTACGTGTACATTCCTCATTCGGATCTTAGACATCCATTTCTGCAGTCAATTTGGCACATTTTTTTGGCCTGGGATTTCCTAACAGCAAGCTGTAAAGGCTACCTGTTATTTCAGGAAAATATTATATTTCCTCATACTGGTGTATCTGGAACCAATAACTCTTTACCTCTTGTAAAACAGGGTTCCCACTCGCCTGGAAAGTCAGGGAATTAAGCAAAAACTAGTAAAAAGTCAGGGAAATAGCTGAGTAAAAAGAAAGAAATTGATAGAATGGTAGACTTATGTGAAGTATCAAATTAAAATAAAATGAAAAATGCTAGCCTACTCCATATGCCTTTACATCCACATGCCGGTACTTATTGGATTGCTTAGATTTAATGGTACTCCCCTAGTCTTTCTTAAAAAAGTTTTCTCGGTAACCATCAATTTTGAAATACATGTAAGTTTGAAAATGTCCGTTATTTGTTAAACAGTCTCACTAATAAAAATAACAAATAGTTTGATGGATCCTCATGAACTTGTCATAAAGGCCGTAATCGGCGTATTTCTTCATTTAGTGAAAGGCTTAACGCTTTCTGTCTGTTAGAGGGTGTGACGTAATGATAGAATATTATAGGAATACTTTAGCTTCATGCGCTAGTTAGCATTGTTTACTCTTATAGCAAACAAAACATGTTGGAGTTGGAGCCAGTGTGCAAATATATTACTAGAGTACTTGCGTAGGTATACCGTTGCATACATAGCTGCCATGTTTGAGCATAGTTATGATTAAAGAAGTGCTTCCATTAGATGCGACATAAAGTTATACGCGGAATACAACCTAGCTTGAATGTTTATATTTTGCTTTTGAAAAAGATCTTTAAATTTTTTTCTTTCCATTAATATTAGAATTTGCAGGCCATAAATAACATGGTTCGCTTGGGCAGCGACGAACCCCCGGCCAAGCGCGCCTGCCTCGATCTCACCCTGAAACGCATCCAAAGCGTGATCACAGAACGCCAGGGAGCACGAGGCGCCCCGACGGAAAATCAGAATGGGGAAACCGTGGAAGCAGTGGCATAATTTTGTATTCTTCTAACGCCTCGTTTCGTCGCATTGTATCTTAATAACTTGTTTTTTTTCCGGCTTTATAAACGAAGGTGTTATCATTGTCGCATGGAAATCTAATTTCAAAATTGAGATTTTTTTCCGGGCAAAGCCTTTTTGATAATGAATAGGATACAGAACTTTTTTATTTATTTCTTTTTTGCGCGAAATTTGCCGTTGGCTCATCAAATGGTCGCACTCGTTGTGCAGTCGCTTTTTTCCTATTCCTTTTCTTGATTGGAATATTTTTCATTTTGAAAAGCATGATTGAATTTTATCAAAGAGAAAATCAAACAGAAATCTTTTTTCCCCAAAAAAATCTTCCCTGTTTATATGCCTGCAATTGTGTTAAACTTATTTGAGATTCACGACATGAGCATTTATTCGTGATCAGTAGTCGCTGCATAGTGACTGTTTTACCCCGCTTTTAATGTCGATTATACACGTACGAGAGAATAATTCCAGTTTAGATTTTTGTGTAGTAAATTTTACTAACCCTTTAAAAGTATTGCCCAACCCTTATTTTTTTCATTCTTTTTTGCAGATCTCGAATGTGTATCTGTCTATTTTGTCTTGAATTATTTTATTCAGTGCGCATAAAATATTTGCTATCATATAGATTATATAATTCATATTAAATACTGCTAAAAGAATTGACCACCTATTTTATACTTGATTAATTTTGTACTTTGCAACATTCCAGGCACATTTTCTTTACAAATACAGTAGTAAAAGACATCCGGGCTACTGTCTACGTGCACTTTTCGCTTTTGGACTTTCAAATTAAAATTACTACATTTGAGGTTTCTTTCACTTTTATTATTCTTTTTGGTAATCAGATCTTCAGTTACGATCACATTCTTCACATATGTTAAATACTGAGTTGGGTAAAGGTTTGGGACGATTCTGGTTTACTGACACCTGACCCACTGTCGGTTGCTTGTTTTGTTCTCAAAAATACAATTTATCCAACAATCAAATTTGATTTCGTCTATCCTAGGAACAATGTGCCAATTATTGTACGTGACAACCGAGACCAAGTCTTCCTCACCGATTTTTTGCATCCAGATTTCGTATTGGATTTTGCTTCCAGGAGCGGTAAGAAATTGGACATTCCATGGCTCTGTCCATGTTAACAGATAAGCATAACGACCGTCAACACCATTGATTGGGGTCAGTTTACAGATGGCTTGGCGCACCTTTCCAGGATGAAGGCTTGTGGTGAAAACATCTGCACTAGCTCCGTACCTGCTCATCTGCTGTCTCTCCCAAGCAGATTCTAGTATATCTTTAAACGATGCCGCAACATCCACGAGGGTGTCTTGGTAAATCCGAAATAGCCACTCTGGGTCACTGCAGCACAAGTGGGGCGCCACCTTGATTCGTCCCACAATCCTCTGCCTTTCGGCCTCGTCCAAATGCATTAGCCCCCCGATGTGAGCGGGTCGATCCGGATAAGTACGCGTGTTTTGCAGGATGGTGTTTTCCCAGGAGGCGTATACCAAACCGATTTCTGGAATTGCCGCCAGACTGCCATACGGCGAGTAGTCTTCTGCCCCAACGCCATAGGGAAACAATTCCAGGAGCACAGAATTTGGCCTCATGAAGATGGAGAGAATCAAAGTTGCACCGTGCACACCAATCAACATTTCGGAGCATGCCAGCAGTTCCAGGACCCTCCTCTGGTCTTGGTCGGTGTCTTCCAACTCGACAACATCCAGGGAAGTCACTTTACGAATGGTTCTTATCACTTCCTCTTCGTTCACGATCATCCGATTGTGCTTTCTGGATACTAGGACGGTGTAAGGTTTCCCATACGCCGCACAATCCTCTCGCCGGATTTCCAGGCTGGCCAAGGCGTGCTGCACGAACTTCCGGATGGTTCTGCCACAGGCCCGTCTCGGAATGGGATGCTGAGGTACGGAGAAGCCATAATTGTACCAGGTGGTCTCCTTGTTGATTCCAATATAGGCCCGCCTAAAGCAGTAGATGGTGTCCTCATCCATGGAGTTCGACAGCAAAATATTATTGGAAACTAGTCTGTAATAGAAGATGAATGGTCCTTCTGGATCTCCGTCCATCAGAGCCAACCTAATCGACGTGAGACACGCCTCGTCCTTCCCGAAACAGAGTTCCCGTAAGGTGGCAAATGTCGGAAGGACATCATCGTGGATCACGTGCATCAAATTGTCCGGTTTGAAGCGTTTCAAAAATAAAGTATCTCCCTCAAGAAGCTTTATTGTCGCGTTGGCCAGGGCAGCGACAGGGACGTCGGTGAAAACGAGACGATGGACGTTCAGCTCCTCCACGGACGTCAAGTCGGCCACTTGTCCATCGTCTTCGGCTCGCTGACGAGGCCCGAAACCTGTCATCACGCTCTCCGTTCCGTGGACGAATAAAAACTCGTCAATGTCTCGACGATAGCAAATGTTCTCGAAGCGACAATGCCTAGTGCTGCGACTGTCGCCTCTGCACCAAACCGAAGTCGACAGCGGATGTCTACTTGCTTCAGGAACTGACTCTGTGTCGTGAACACGATGGGACACACGGGCATTGCAGATGTAGTTTATAAAAGACTCCCGGTAGGACAAGGAAATATAAGCCAGCATGCAGGTCAGGAATATGGATATAAAAGTAAACACAGTCATTTTTCTTTCAGTCACAATTTTTCTTGACTCATTTTATTTTAAGACCAATTTTTCTTGGCTTATTTTCTTTCAGTCACAATTTTTCTTGACTCATTTTTTTTCAGTCACAATGTTTCTTGTTACAAGAAATTTTGCAGGCATAGACGTTAAAAGAAACCATGAAAACAAGTGGCAATATTATAGTAGCATAACTGTAACATATCATTTTACATGTACTGTAGTAACATATCATATTAGTAGCAACATAATAAGCCCCTGGAGATTATAGGCCCATTCCTAAACAACCTTGGGAATTCCTCCAAAATTTTGTTATGGGTGTTGAAGGACAAGGTCTCTTGCTGTTTTTAAGCGTGTCGTCGATGACATGTTTATTGCTCTTTGGACAGCTTCTTAAATATGCATTTCAATTACTGAGAGATAAACTTGGTTTCAGCTTCTTTCAAGGTAAAATTGGTAAACAGCAGGTTCAACTATTTCATTTTGAATGGAAAATATGTAAATACAAAAGTGGGCGTGTCCGCAGTCGAGAGGCTATAAAAGGCGAGATCACGTGATCGGGATTCTGTTGGAACGAAATATTTTGGAAGAGAAAGATCGAGCGGAAAAGATGGCTGAGACGGGCGTTATAACAGCAGCTGCTAATGCCGAAATTAAATCGGAAAATAAGACAACAAATGGAGGACAAAATGCCGAAAAGGAGGAAGAAGTTACGCCGCCAACCAAAGAAATGCGGGCCGTCATTTTGACTGGCTTTGGGGGATTGAAAGCGGTGAAAGTCATGAAGAAAAACGAACCGACACCCGGCGACAATGAAGTTTTGATACGCGTGAAAGCCTGGTAAGAGAAAATTAGATTCATCTTGTTTTCGATAATTCATTAATGTAGGAACGAACGTTTTTTCATTAATAATTCATAACATTTATTAATTCCTACCTAGTTTATGATGTAATCTTGCAATTTCTAATATGAAATGAAACGCTCACGTGAGCTGTCAAAATTAAAGCAAGGATGGGAACACTTGTTTGATTTTTGTGCATATGGCAGTGCCTTTTTTTGTTTTTCTTCCCGCTATAACCGATTTTAAATTGAAATAAATGCAAATTAAAAAGGAATTTAAACTATAAATGCTTATGTTAGTCTTAACCCGTATAGTTGCATCATTATAATTTGTAATAGGGTAACATATGTTTCCACATATCAGCATTTTTGCTGTTTCTGTATTCTATTCCAGCTCACCATTTCCTTAATGTTTATGAGAAATGTTTAAAAATCTGGATTGAAAAAATATTTTTAACCCTGTTAATTATTATCTAAATTATTAAAAGGATACTATTTTGTATATGTGATTATTTTTTAGCCTGCTGTGAAAGCATGGTGTGTTGCTGTGTGCATAGCCACCTAATAAATGTTTATAAATATTTATTATGTGGCTATGGATGGTGGGTAGCAAGCTACAGTTCAACCCTAACCTATGACTCGATAGATCTTTTTAATTTCGAAATAATGGTTCAAATACTCTAACCACTTCATTATATTTTTTGTTATTTGTTGAACTTGTTGGAGTACGGTACCCCGATTGCAATGGTATTACTGATTTTCAAACATATCCTAGGCAATAATCTGGACAGTTGTTGTTTTGCTTAACATCTGTTGAATACTGCACATTTTGGATATTTAATGATGTCATCCGTGACGTTAATAATGTAGTTTGATATTTTTCTCTTGACATCTATTTTGGTGAGATCTAAAATTTTGGCCCAAATGTTTTTTTTTTTTTTTTTTTGAAAAACATTATGTAGGCTTGTATTACAAGACACCTGGTTCTGTGTGCTAAAATTCTGCTCCCATATGTGATTTACGAAGTGTTTGTATCATTTTACCTTGCATTAGTAATTTGTATACAATAGTTTTTGCAAGTTTTTATTATAGAGCCCTAGATAATTAATGAATGGGAATAGCCTATAGCTTACTGTAATTAGCCAGTTTAAAAAGCCCTCCTTAATTATAGTTATAATTACATTTAATTTTCATCAGTAATCCATGTAGGCCTGCATAAACATAACAATACTGTTTGTAAACTTATTACAAAAATGATTTCTTATAAATGGACCTTAACATGGACATAGCCTGTTCTTTTCTGAGGAGTCTAAGAAGTTTCTAGTTTAAAATAAAAGGCCCATTTTGTCGATAGTCAGAAACCTCAGTAAAGCACCTAATTCTTAGTCTGTAGTGGTTTTTTGTCTTTAAAATCATGTTATATTTTAAATAAGCTGATTTAAACATATCATACTTCAAAAGATTAATTGGCATACAATTATAAGAAAGCTTTTTAACTACAATTAACGTATTCCCAATTTTTTTTAAACAAATATGAACAATGTTTTTTTTTTTTTAAAATGCAAACATTGAATGACATATAGTAAATGTTAGCATTTTGATTTGTAGGCTAGACATTGTTTGTTTATTGCAGTAGTGAGTTTTTTTTATCAGCAGGCAATGTATGCAGGTGATTAAATAAATAATATTTTTGTTAAATTTCATGTGGGTCAATATACCAGCATCTCGTCAAAATAAACGCGACAACAAATCCCTATCAAGATTATCTTGTCGGCCTACTGTATTTGTTAAAATAGTACAACCTCTTTTCTCACCCTAAGAATGGTGCATATTTTTCTAAAGTCATGATCTTTATTCACCCTCATTGATTTCATTAAGTGCAGTAGGCCGCAATGTTAAGTTTGCTCGTAAACGGTCTAACCAGGGTTACCTTTACTTTCTCAGTGGTTTGAATTTCTTGGATCTGATGACTCGTCAGGGAGTCATCGATAACCCACCCAAAACTCCATTTATTCAAGGCTTCGAATGCTCCGGTGAAGTTGAAGCCGTCGGAGGCAATGTCACCACTTATAAGGTGCTGGTTTATTAAATTCTTGGCGCTTTTTTTGTAGTTACGAAACTGCCGTATTTGTAAATAAACTTTCTTCGCAGCCTGGAGACAAAGTTGTGGCTCTCACAGATTCCCGGGCATGGGCCGAAGCCGTCGTCGTTCCTACCAAATTTGTGTACAAGATGCCCGTCGGAATGAGCTTTTTCGACGCCTCGGCCATAACCATGAACTTCGTGGTGGCCTACATACTTCTTTTCGATATTGCCGGCCTCCAGAAGGGCAAATCCGTGTTGGTTCATTCGGTCGGCGGAGGAGTCGTAAGTGACTTTTTCCTATACGTCGAGTAGTCGTTGTGCATCCAGAGTTACAGTTTGCATTTTCAGGGCCAAGCTATTGCTCAACTCTGCACAACTGTCGAAGATATTACGCTCATTGGTGTTGCTTCCCAAGCTAAACACGAGACCATCAAGGATTTGGTCGCTCATCTGATCGATCGAACTCAAGATTACATCCAGGAAGTTAGAAAGTAAGTCATAATAGTTCATGAGTTTTTAAAGCCTGTAACTATCCATATATATATATATGGGCAGAAAATATTATATAGTATTCATATGTGGTAAAAGTACCGATACCTGTACATAATATTTATTATTTTGACAGTGGGAGGGAGGAGGGAAGGAAGATGAAATTCTGAAATTTTAGCACAGTAATCCATGAATGGCCCTCACTTTTATAGCATTAAAATGCATGGTTAGGAAATAAAAATGCTTTCTGGCAACGGCATACATTCTTTAATTCATAGGATCAGTCCTGAAGGAGTCGATGTCGTGCTGGATTGCTTGGGAGGGGAAGATTGTAACAAAGGATATGGCCTTCTCAAACCCATGGGAAAATATGTTCTTTACGGTGAGCATGTTTTCTGCCTTTTCGTTAGAATCTGGCCCCATTTTCTAATAATTCCCATTTTTTAATCTCATTTAGGCTCATCTAGCTTGGTGACTGGCGAAACCAAAAGTCTTTTTAATTTTGCAAAATCTGTAAGTGTCTGTGTGACGAACTCATAAATATATATGGCAGTTTTAAAGGATAAATGAAAATATTTTTTTTTTAAACTGCAAATTCCATGCAAATTAGTGGTGGCAAGTAGATAAAGTGAATCCCTTGAAACTGTACGATGAAAACAAAACCATCGCTGGTCTGCACCTGCGCCACTTGCTGTACCAGCAGAGTGGACATGATTATGTGCGTACAGTGGTGGAGAAGGTCTTCAAATTGTGGCAAGAAGGGAAAATCAAACCTGTCGTGGACTCTACATGGGCCTTTGAAGATGTAATCTTTTTCCTTTCTATATTTTTGCCGTGCTCCCGGGTGCTGCGAACAGTTTTAATAACAATTGCTTAAAACTCCTTATAGGTTCCTGAAGCCATGCAGAAGCTTCACGATCGTAAGAATATCGGAAAAATCGTGTTGGATCCAAACATGGAGCCCAAGCCAAAACCCCAAGTACATCTTTTTAACAATAAATATTGTCTTAATTCATAAGAGGACGAGTAAAACTACAAGTTAATTTTTAACCAATAGGGTAAAGGTAATAAAGAATCCAAAGACAAGCCCGGAGACAGCAAAGCAGTTTCGGTCGAAAGTGCCGACGGAGAGGAAGCTAAAGAAGGCGATACGGCTGGTGAGACTTAATACGTCTTTCGAAGATGAGCCACCAAAACGCGCTGTTAAATCTTTTTCTTTTCTCTTACATTTCTCAGTTGCTGATGCCAAGTAGTAGTGGTAATACACGGATGATATGATATGCAGCAGGTATGTGTTCTGTGTGGCTTTGGCTGTACTCTTTTCACCTATTACCCTTTAACCCGTCGTGTGTGAAGTCATCAAAACACTGCTCGGCCGTATTCTACCACGGAGCCATCCGGAATCGAGTCAGATTCGCATCTGCATTGCAGCAGCTTATCAATGCCGGATCCATGTCGTAATTATATTTTTTAATACGTGCTACGTTTTGTTATTGAGCGTTTATGAAAGAAAACTTGACTTGGTCGATTTCACGCAGGGTTCAGTGTTCTTCATGGCCATAGCGTTTTAACTCGTCAGCTAGTTTTTCTAATTTTTTTTAACTTTGCACTAAACTGTCATTCCATTCACTAGTTGGGGTATATTTCCTGGTTTCTGTCGCAGCTGAAGGTTAATTTCTTCATAGTTTGTTATGACTTTAGTTTGTACTACACGAGGTAACGGTTTTTTCTACCAAATTAATCAAATTATACACTTTCTTCAACAATCGCTTACTTTTATAAATTTAGTCATTTAATCCATTGGTATTTACTTTTCGTGGCATTTAATTAATTTGAATTGCACGAGCATCTATATTACCGTAATCTTATATAATCTTCCTTTCAGTATTTTTTGAAGGCCTTCGTATGAATTTTTCCTAGTCGCATGCATCGTGCTATAAATTTACCAAATCACCGATTAATTCTAGTTCATTGCTAGCTCGCAAATCTAGAAATTGGGCTTCTCGCGATGTTACTAAATGTTCTTTGCGATCGCTTTCTAACAGAGGCTTTATTTAATCGCCAGATTCGCTCGTTTGGAATTGCGAGCAACTCGGCTTTCTGTGCATTTGCGAGCTTTATTTTTTTATTTTTGTATTTTGTAAAACCCCATTTTATTTTTTTGTATTTGTATTTTGTTACTATTTCAAATTGTGTTGTAAGACAGGCACTTTTAAGTGTTTAGAATTTCTTTTATTTGAAAATTTAATTATTGAAATTATAATCAAATTTAGAGAAGTGGGAGGGAAGGGGTAAATTGCTTACACATTCTATGCTCTAATTTTTTATGAAAATTAAGAAACACGGTTCGAACATGGATATAAAAATTTATTTCACTCGGATTTTGCCCTTTTGAACTAATTAATTGCAGATTGCAATTGCCTTGTCGGTATGGATTGCTCATTCCTAGTTTTCTTCATTTCTATGTGTGCCTATATTGATGGTGGAACTAAAAACTATCACAATTTATATTTAATCTTATATTTATATCCGTTTGCTTTTGTAATGTGAAGGTTATCGTGACTTGAGCAAACTTCCATTGACTCGTGATTGTTGTATTTGTATCTACCACAATATTGAAAATTGTTGTTGAAAAATTGCAGGCTATTTTAAGCTAAAATTAATTCTAAACTGCCTGAAATAAATTGAGCTTGAAGCAATCCTATTTGCAGCATTGGTATATACTTTTGTCATTAATTTTAATTTTTTTTTCTGGAATACTGCTTGTGCAACGTTGAATCCAACATTCTGCCTGTACATTTCTTGGTTTCACTGCAGTATTTTATTCACAAGGTTGCACCAAGGGCTGTTACCCGATCATTCACATTATCGGGTTGTTGGTGCATGCATAGTGCCCGAAGTTATTTCATCTAGACTAGAATCGAAAATCCTGCATATCAATCCAGAATAGATATCGTGACAACTGTATGGCGTGGGAGTACCATATCCAGATTGTGGGAAATAACCCCCACCAAATTGGCATCATGTGGGATACAGCTGATTGTACAATTCTGAGTTGATTAGAAATTCTCGAAACATGTGATTGCTCCCCCCCCCCTTTCCTCAGCAAAATCCTGTATATCTGCCCCGGGGGTACTGAGTTGAATTGAATTGAAATTCTTGTTTCAAAATGGGTCTAAATGCTCGTGTATATTCCAGAAAACCAAATGTAATTCGCGTCTTTGCCCTCTCCACCTCCAGGTCAGGGTAAGGGCAAAGCCTAAGGTCAGTGGGTCAGAGTATATTCAGTACAGCCATAGCATATATGCTATTATATTATATTATATTCCCTTTATATGCTATGGTACAGCTGAAGCATGGCATTCAAGGACTACTTTTCGTTGACTAACTCCTCCTTTTTTTTGTAAAACTATTCGTTCATTGGCTAGTTTTCTCTGAGGCGGATTAATATTGTGCTGCATGTGTATTCCGGTTTATTTCCAGTTCGAAAGTGATCGTGATGACACGGTCGTTCTTTTTTTTTTATCTGATGTGATGTTCGAAATGTTCTTTTGCTTTCGTTCAGTTTAGTTTCAAAAGCTGGTAATTAATCGTTTTCTAAACATTGGAGTAATTATTCGGTTGAATTTCAAGGAATGAGGTGGAATTTTAAGGAAGAAAATGGATTTGGTAAGCATTATGTATACATTGATACCCCATATTCCCAGCATAAAAAAAAGTTGGATCTTGGAATGGAAATTGTGTTAATACAAGATTAAAGTTCGTATAAATGATTTTAATGGTTTCTCTTAATTACTTTTTGACCTCCTTGCCATTATTATATTGCAGTAAACCAGTTGTCATAAGTGAAAGTCTAGCTAGACCTACTGAAAACTTTGTGACATATATTACGTAAACCACAGTTCTTACATCCTTGATGGCCCTTGTATTTTCTATTGTAAAAAGCCAGAAGGAACTAGTTTTATTTTAAAAGCTAATCAGGAAAACGTTTATTTTATTTAACAAGCATGAAAGGCCCTATTGTCATGTTAACAATTGTGTTGAGTTTCGACATGAATCATACCTAATTGCATTATTTAATGCTGCATTGATTTCAATTCAAAACTTGATGATCCATGCATGGGCGGTCGGTGCAAATTTCAATTGAGGGGGGGGGGGGGGCTGCTTATGAAATTGTTATGAAATATTATTGTATAACACTTGAAAATTGAACCTATTTGATATTTCAGTCCATAGCACCGACCTCCCATGGTAATGGGAGAATGGTGAATGAGAATATTTGCTTTAAAAAAATTGGGGGTAGGCCTACCATGGATTTCCTCGTATAAAGTTAAGGAAACAGTATAGGCCTATAGATAACAATAATTATTACTCTTTGCTTTTTTTTTTAAGTTTTAAATGATATGAAATAAAATATTCTTAATTAACGCAGTGTTATTTAATTGCAATTCTGCAAATAAATAAAAGAAAACAATAAACTTTTAATATTTGCTGATAAAGGAGTTATAAAAAGTGTTACATCATGTTTTGAATTTTTCATTTATGAGCATGCATCCACATTTGTAGAACTTAGGTGTGGTTATATGTGGATAGGTCTTCCCACTTTTTACTATTCTCACTCATTTAAAATGCTTTTATACATTTGACTTTCATACAAAATGAAGAGTGCTGCCAATATCAGATGGAGGCCACCTATAGTTTATCTCCCACTATAGCAAAATTATTGATCGTGGATGAAAGGTGTGTTAGGCCAACGAAATGTCTGTTTCTGCTTTGAAACATTGATTCCGAGCGTAATTCCTGTTGACGGGCTTTCATCGACGTCTATTGTGTAAACACTCTTCAAGAGCTTTTTCAACAATGTACAACTGCCTGCCTACACACTTTTAATATTTAATCTACCGTGAACTAACTTAATGCGCATTCAACTAACTGCAGTTCAAAAATATAAACAGCATAAGCCTTAAGGCTCGAATAAAAATAATTTTGAAATTGCATTTATTTTATCTATCTATACCTTAGTGCACATTCGTTTTAATTAATTCTTTTTAGTTATCTCGTGTTATCCGTGGTCAATGATACGTCGTTTCATGACATGATTAGCAGCACACACAGTAATACAGGGGTTATTTAATTAGCAACCTGTATATATGCACAATTCAATTGTTTTGAATCAAATGCATACCATTTTAATTGTTTGGCAAATTTTACGGTTTGTGTTTCTGGAATATCATCCTGAAACCTATGATAAATATCATGCAAGTATGAAACAGTGCCTATAATTGGGGCATATTACATTGTCTTACTTGATCAAAAATTTGAAGCAATCTTTGAGCACTGCAAAAGTACATACATAGTCTAGTTGACACTGTCATTTACATTGGCGGTAGTCATAATTAATATCCTTGGGAAAATTTTGCATAAAAGTGTAGGGACATTATGTATATTTAATGCCCCCATTTTCAGGTAAACCGGCAAATACGGATGGAAATAACGCGAGGTACATTATCGAGTACATACGTTACATATTAGTTGAACGCTCCTAAACTTAAAGTCTCCATTTAAACATTAGGCCCACATTAATTTGTCTATGTTGGAGTTTCATGTTGTGTCTACATCCAACAAGTTACAAATCACACGCATGTAAATTATGTTTTAATGTGTGCAATTGGTAGCTTATGCATATTTATTATGCGTCGTTTAAAAATTATATTCTCCACACGTTTCTGTAATGGCTTCACGGAGCATCACTATTAACGTATGATGCTTTAATGTTCATAATTACCAGCGCTAATATCTTGATTATAATGCTGTATACTTTCTCTGATTTTTTTTTGGCATGTAGCCTTGCCATGCGCATGGTGAGTTCCATTATACTTGAAACGCCTTGTAGTTACAGTATACCAATTTGCGTTACTTATTCTTGATCATATATATTCACAGGCATTCCCCATAAGCTTGTTCATAATCAGTCATGCACACTTCCATTCCCTATATATTGCCAACATTGCACAATTGCTAAACAGTGATCTAGTCATGGCTGCCCCATAGATAACTTTGTTTTACTTATGAGGGGTGCATTGAATATGTAGCAGTTTTTAGCAGTCAGAATTAATGTAGCAAGGAATTGTACAATATTTTGCAACTTCATATATACATATACTAAATGCATGTGATTCTCATGGTAATATCACATTATTCACGCCATGAGAGCAGTATTTGCTAATGGAAAAAAAAACCTTATGGTTATAGACTGCATGCAAGGAGAAAATTGTTTGGAGTAGCATTTTAAAACAGTTAGTTATGCATGCTTGCATTTACGAGCATATACTGACTGGGTAAGCTACCATATAGCAAATTATTATTATTCATTGTTCATTGAATGTGCATTTTTGTGTTTATAGTTGGGTGTATCAAGATAGTTGTGGTATAAACTTTTTGAACTGAAAATAGTCTCATTACTTTTTTATCTATAGCTTTTGCCAATGTATAAAGTTCTGCAGTTATTTTAGATCGTAAAACTTTCATGTATTCAATGATAGTAAACTGGAATTATATAGACAATGAAAAGCTTAATCCATGAATACATAACAAAGGACAGACGAGTAAGTTAATGGAAATTGTGATTCATCATATGTTTTTTATTCTGGCAACCTTACAAATTGCTTAAGGAAATGAATTTTCTTGCTGAAACGTTGTGTGACTTTACAGAATGTATTTATAAAAAGGATATTCAATTATTTTTGATTTATTGAGGAAAAAATGCGCTAGACCTTGGTGAATTCGTTTTTGCGAATATAATTTCATTTCCCAATTGACAATGAAACATGGATTGCATAATTTGTTATTGTAGTTTTAGTGACCCATCAACAGATTCATGAGAGTTGATACTAAAGCAGTAATGACTTTACTATTTATTTGCTGCTATCCCCTTACATCCTTCCTATTACTCCAACTCATAAAACAACTATTGAAGAATGATTTGCAAGTGACCAGTAAAAAATCCAGACAATAATAATATAATGTTCAATCCTTTTTCATTTTTGAAAATTTACAATGTGAATGTCCATGATGACTGTTTGAATTAACAAAATAAATAATTGAATACTTTTTGTTTTTTATAGGACCTAACACATGGCAGGACCAGTATCCACAGGCTGGAGGTGTCAAACAGTCACCCATAGACATCACCACAACAGTAGCCAAGGATGATCCTGCACTAACTGAAAGACCTTTGACCTTTGAATATGATCCCTACAAGAGCAGAGTGATCACCAATCCTGGTTACTGCTGGAGAGTTGATGTGGATGGCGAAGGTTCAAGTAAGTTCTTTCATTTATAATAGCCCAATTTTATTTTAAAATATTATGCATATAGACTTGCTTTTTTTTCTGGAGACTACGTGTGATTAGTTTGTTTCATGGATTGATCTAATTGCTTTCTGATGCGCCATGACAAATATTTTCTCCCCTTTTGCATATAAATTGAAAATATACTCTTTAGGCATTCTTGGAATATTTATTTACAAAAGCAAAATTGGTTTTGTAATAAAAATCGATATTCTTGTCTGTATCCTGTCGTTTACCAAAAACTGTAAGCATAAACATTTTCCCTCCTACGGTATACATGGTGTGCCATTATAAATGTTAGGCCTTTGCCAAATTTTAACAATGTTCATAAATAATAATCTGGAGAAGTTAATTTGGTCAAGGGTGTAATTTATTAAATTCATTTTTATGATGTTGAAACTGTTTAGTAACATAATAAAATTTATATCAACTTCATCTTACTTTTGTATAAAAAGTCATTTTCCTTATTTGTAAATGTTAAATCTGCAGATTGGATTTGTAATGTGTAATATGCGTTAAATGTAAGGGAATTTTTTTTTTATTTTGGTCAGGGAAAATCAAAGAAATTTTTTTTTGTCAGTAAATTGTGCCCTGATATGAAAATTTATCTTCAAATGTTGAACAGCATCATGGGGCATGCCATAAATGTTGTACCAATAGGCTTTGTACCAATAGGCAACTGACCCCTGACTAGGGGTCAATGTTAGAATCCCAATAACAGTGTCAAATTTTGCTGGAAGGTGGCGTGGTTACTATTGCATTATTGCATATGAAGAAACTGAAGCAAAAATTGAATGTCTTCAGTGGTGACTAGTTTCTCCCTGGCGCTAAATTGCACTAAAATTTTGAGATATTGCCACTCAAGTAATACTGAGATCAGGCAATATGGCATTGCCCAGTTCTACATAAAACTTGTGATAAGTCTCAATATAAATATTGTTATATTATCTCTAATATCTAATGGCTAGCATTTAAAAACACTTGTCATGAAGTGAGACTTCTCCTTTAATTTTATTATGTTAAATTTCAAAGAGATATTGTACTTGAATGTATAACTCTATTACGTGCTGCATTGAAAGCATGCGATTTAAATATCTATTCAAATGCTCATAAAAAGTGGCTATTACAATGTTTCGTTTCATTTAATAGTCTTTTCTTTTGAAAATGAATTCAGTGTCTGGCTTGTTCTTTTAATGCATAGTAGGCCTATTGCGTGGCTTTCATGATTATTTTCGGGGCATTAAGAAATGGAAAGTTTCATGTTATAATATCTAATGTGATTTGATATTTGCTATTCATTACTGGTAATGTATGTGTGTGTACACTTAAGGCATGACTGATGCATATTCGCTAATAACAGTGAAAGCTTTTATCAAGATGTAATGCTTGCCCATGAAAGCTTAGCTTGAAGTTATTATCCATATTGCATGAAAACTGGATTTTCATGCCAGCTATTATGCTATACTTTTCATGCATACAAGTTATGAATGAGCAAGGGCTTTTGAGAAATGTTAAGATGTATACCGGTATGTTATTAACTTTTTATTATAAATTACATCTTTTAAATTATCCATGGAAAGGGTTATCATTTAATAAGGTAATTTAGGGGAAGTCCTTGATGTATTATGCTACTTAACACAGTAACGTTGTAAGGGAGGAGTTTAACATTTTGTTATATTGCATTACATGTGGGGAAGGTCGGGGGGAACCGGGGGAAGGAATATCGCCACCTTGCAACATAATTTTGAATTTTTATCTTTACTTAATAAATTAAACAAACATAGAGACACCAGTAGATAATTACTGTATCGATTTTGCTTTTTGTAGTTTTAATTAACGTTTTAAAGTGATTCACTGATTAGATTGCT
The DNA here is from genome assembly GCA_034700285.1 of Proteroiulus fuscus. Taxonomy (NCBI): domain Eukaryota; kingdom Metazoa; phylum Arthropoda; class Diplopoda; order Julida; family Blaniulidae; genus Proteroiulus; species Proteroiulus fuscus. The sequence goes on along the minus strand of JAQIXP010000105.1, from coordinate 11,549 downwards.
TAAGAAAAGGTAACAGTTTCCAAGCAAAAATGGAAAGCGGGGGAGGCGGGAAGACCTGGCAATATCTGGCAAATAAAAGTGTCACGAGGGGGAAAAGGGGCTCCATCCAGGGAAAGGGGGGTCTAATAAGTGTAACGAAAATTGATGCAACCTTTTAAAAGGAAGTTCAATTACTCAATTTAAAAGAGTTGCTTTAATAAATAACAAGAATTAATGTCATTTGAAATGAATGCGAATAGTTTATTAATTACATTTAAGCTAGGAATCACAGTCACACTGAAAGTTATTGATTGTACCATTAGCTGATTTTTGGCCTGAAAGAGGGCATGAACATCCTGTTCTTCCTTTTCGGTGGGCTATTCCCGCTGCCCTATAGACATGAGCACACTGTTTTAACCCTCATATATGTGGGCTATATACCTGGCTTACCCACCGGTCTTTGCTTTTTGGGGAATATTTTCCCACTTGTTAGTTATTTATGTACTTGTCCGTTGACGGTTCATCACCTCTTGGTGTCCTGTCATTGGTATGTGGCCCAACGGCATCATGCTTTTGATGGTGGGTATTTATCCTTGCAGAAGCCCCTGCCTCTCATGTACCATAGCTAACTCATCGGAAGGCCAATGTATTGCTTTATAGAAGCTATCAGAAGTCCTCCCTCTGACATTACTAAATGACTTAAATAATAATAATACTAACATGTACCCTTGCAGTACTGTGTATTCAGATTTGTTTCTTGTTATGTTTTACTATAAGGTTCATTTGTAAACTTTTCTTGTTCAAAATGTTAAGTACTGCATGTTCCTGAGCTAATCCACATATGCGCATCTAGGCCTTTAGATTTTTACTTTTCCAAGATTTGGCAATTTGTTCATACAAAGAATTGTATCACAATCTTTCAGTTTTGGAAGGCGGTCCATTGGAGCATAAATATCGACTGGAACAATTTCATTTTCATTGGGGAAGGACAGACAAGACAGGATCCGAGCACACTGTGGATGGAAAAATGTATCCTGCGGAAGTAAGCAGCTGGCATTTTAAATTTATTGTCTTAAATGGATATTTTATCGCATATGGGCAAACTAAGCATCCCTGATTTTTAGTCTCTTTTAGAATTAGGCATTTTTTTTCTTAGGCAGTAGCCATGCAGGCTTGCCATTAGAACATATTCATGATGCCATTTTCATTTCAATGCAGGCTTTTCTATTTTTAATAAATTTTAAAATTCTTTTTCTGTATCTAAAACGTTTTGACAAGTAAATATAGCGAAGCTGTTCATATATCACGATGACTCTAAATTATGTCACTAAATGCACTTATACCCTCTTCAGTTTTTTTTCATTTCCTGCGTTGGATGGTTTCATTTGATGCCTTTAGGAAATTGAAGGCAATATCATTTCCTGGTGAAGTACACCAAATTGAGTCTAGGACTAAATATATATACGAGTATATAGGCCTTTCAAGTTACATACATGTAACCTGCATCTGGATTTTGAAACAAGTTTATTGGTAAATTTATTATTGATAAGTAGTCCAATTCCCTATTTCATATTGCATAGCTTAGAAAACAAACTTAGGATTGTAATTCAAACTAAATTGAGTTGAATAATACATGTACCATAGATGAAATTTGTCTTGCCATAGTTGGCTTACTATAAAAGCAGGATTATTGCTGACCAAGTATTTCCAGTGACAAATGTTGGATTGTTAAGTTTTATGAAACCAAAGTGCAGTCAAATTGCTATCTGCATTCCACAAAAGAATAGTTTATTGTTTTTAGTACAATTTTAACCTACTTTTTTATATATATAACTTTATAGAATCCAACTGTCTTACTGTACTAAGGTTTTTATATGACTCATATTGAGATTTGTTCCGGTTCAAATGAATTTGAAAGAAAAAATGGAAAAGCTGTGCAATTGGAAATGGCATCATGATAACAATATGAATATAGCTATTTTGCTAAAGTATGTGCTTTTTATTTTTTGTCTGTTTTGATATAGAATATGTAGTGGCTTTTTGGTTTTTTTATGTTAATTAATTCGATAAACCAAAAACGAGTTTGCGCACTCGTTCATCAGTTACGAGAAGTTGTGAATGTCTTCTACAGCCAAGAGAGAACTTATGTAGTATTGTGCCGAGAAAGATTTTTGGATTGATGCCAGCATAGGAAGCTTCAAAAAGCTATGCTCATTGCCATGTACCGTGCTTTTGACCAAGAGGATTTTTGCCAGGTGAACCCAAAAACTTTTTTTGACAGCGTGATAGACTGAAAGGAAATCGGGAAACTGAAAACATGCCCAAATAGTAGCAATGCCAACAATTATAGACTTCAGCTATGCCCAATTTGTCGTAGAATATTCAGGACATAAAGGAAGCATAATTTAGGGTCTTAGCTATGTGTTAGATTGTCATGACTAATCCTTCTTGCAGCTTGTGATAGATGGCTTTCTGCAGCTCTGCTTCGGGACTTGATGTGTGGAGTAATCGAGCCAATCAGGCATAATGTTCATTCGTGTTTTGTTTTTTTTTCCTCATCACTAATTGTTTCAGGTGCATTTGGTACACTGGAACACTGAATTATACAGCGATTTTAGTGACGCTGTGTCCAAAGAAAATGGGCTGGCTGTGTTGGGAGCTTTTCTTGAGGTAAAACCATTTTATGGATAGATATGTGTGTAAAAATGAAACCAGGAGGATTTGCTGTGTGCACGTATATATTATATATTCGTTACTTGTGAAATTCATGTTTGAATTTACATTATTGACCTAAGACAAATGTAGGTATATGGTAAGCAGAAATTATTTGCTTTTAAATGACAATATGTGCAATTCTGCACTCATTGACCTCCATTAAAATGATGGATAATTTGCAGACTTTTTCACTTCGCAATATAAAACTGAGGATCTTTTCATATAAATTGAAGCCATTTTTGTTTAAATAAACTGGGGCATTATTAACATATACATTTAAACTGCCTAAATTGGCAATGCAGCTCTTATAGTAGTATAATCTGCCAGTATAGCAAAACTGAATTGTTTACCATTTGCTTGCTAATACTAAGCACACTTTTAATTGAATGAAGTTTTTTTATAGCACTAAAGAAAAATTATTTTCTAATGAAGCATGCTTTAAAAGCTTTTTTGATGTTACTAAAATGTAATGGTCGTTTAGGGATGGTTTTTGGCACTATAGTGAGCTTCAGTGCCATAATACTTACGTTAGTTTAACAATTTCCATTTAACCCACATCTTACTGAATCAAGAAAGTACACACTCTTGAGTGTAGGTTTTCAATATCATCTGCATGCTGTTATTTTTTTTTATCAAAATGGCTTTATTTTCATGTTCTTTAAAAAACAAACTTAACTCAATGATATGATATGAATTATTAAGGGGATTTTTTTTAAATCTGAATATATTCCTTTAGCTAAAAAGTCATGGAAATTGTTATTACATAAAACAGGTATTTGCCATAATTGGTAGTTTACTAAAAATGTGTGCTATATTGTGTATTTGGAAGTCTGCTTTATAGCTTTATTACTGGTAGCTTTAAATATTTAAATGAAAACATTTACATTATATACAAAATTGAAATTGGTCTGGGAGAATGTTTGGTCTTTTTAAAGCAATTGTTAACTTAGCAATGGCATGATTGAAACATTGAAAATATGGGAATAGTTTTAATCCATCGGGATTGTTCATAAAGTTTCGAGATCTCTTCTTCAATGGTGTACTTCCTGGAAGGCTAATGCATTTTCCCATTGACTGTTTAGAACGGGCTTGCATGAAATAAGGTTCATTTTTTAACAATAATTGTAATCTTGGGCAAATAATTTTAATCTAGACTTGATTACATAATTATAAAAATTGAGTTTTTATTTCTCCAGTTGATCAGAAAATTGAAGATATCATATGGTAGCATAGGGATTTGTTTTCCATATAATATAGTAGCATAGGGATTTGTTTTCCGTATAATATAGTAGCATAGGGATTTGTTTTCCATATAATATAGTAAGGCAAAATTATTTTGATGCTTTGAAGGTTTGTAGATTCTGAATTAGATATTTTGCACACAAAAATGATCCTAATTGATCTTTCCCAAGAGTTGGTAACAGTTTCGTTCTTATTTCAATGCATGCTTATACCGTGCATTGTGATTTTAATAATGCATTTGATAATATGTCTAAGGTGGTGCTATTTAATTATTAATCTAATTGACACACAAGTTAGGAATACTGCTTTTTATTATATGCTATTATGCCTGGTGTATCTATTAAACCAGTGCAGCAATTATACTATAGAAATTATTTATCATTCCCATTTTGTGTGAAAATTTTGTCTTCAGCATTTCATGCATTTTTATATATATATTATGATTCGTACTTTTTGGACAATATTGCAATATCTATCATTAAAAAATTGACAGGAAATTACTTGGAGTTCTGATCTGAATATTACCATCCAGCATCATATATTTATTTATGGAAATTAGATTTTTTTTGGGCTATAACCATGAATTAGAAATACATTTTTAAGTAGTATTGAGAAGCCAAATTGCAAAGTTCTAACGTTAAATTTGACACATTATAAAATATTTTTCTTTTATTGTATCTGCAGATTGGCGAAGAGCATCAAGAGTTAAAGAAATTGACTGATTTGCTGGATGCTGTCAAGCACCGTGGCGAAGCAACAAACATTCCTGGAAGTTTTGATCCAACCACCTTATTGCCAGGTAAATTTTACGTCAACTTTTGACAGTCCTTTAATTAAAAACATAAACATGATTGTGCTTTAAATTATTTTGCTTCGCCCGAAGAAATTATAGGTTGTTAGTATGCTTTCAGAAATGGAAATTGAGCCAAACAAATTTTAAAATTGTTGTTCTAAAATTGGTTATTATAAACACTCCACCCTTTGTGAAAGGATAAAGAATTGTTGATGTCATACATGGTGACTGATGTGAAAATTGGATTAGTTTTATGCAATATAATAGGTAGCCTACGTCGTAATTACTGTTATCAATATTCGTTTGTCAGATTATGTTACAAACTGCGCACTTGATTCAAAAATGCATATTCAAGAGCAAGTTCGAGGGAAGCATCCCAAAATGCATTTTGCAAATAAACAACCTTATCATTTTGGTAATATGTTAATTTTTCTGTTTTCAGATAATCTTTCGTATTGGACTTATGAAGGATCTCTGACCACTCCCCCATGCTATGAGAGTGTGACTTGGATTGTTTTTCGAAAACCGATTCAGGTGTCTGCCGAACAGGTAAACATGAATTTACATTGAATTGGTAGGGAATTCATGAGGGTGGGGGCGGTAGTGGCAAAACCACATCGGTGGGTTACTTTACCCAAGCATTGATGTATTGGCTGCTTTTACTTTTAAGTTGATGTGCATAATTTGTAATATAGGCGGTTATAACAAATAATGCACTTTATTGCAAAGAAATTTTGAGTTTTATTTTCACCCATAATTATTTTTTCATAAAATCATTCAAAATTAAATACAGTACCCAAAACATTTCTTTAAAATAAAGCAAAGTGAGTATTATTTAAAGGGGAAAGTCTCACTTTGTTATAAGTTATTTGTACTTTTAAATTAGCAAAAACAAATCTCGAAGGACATTGAAATTGAAATTTTAATTGGAATTACCATACAATAAGAGCATGATTTGATGAAAAATGCTTTTCACAGGATGTATCCGGGTTTTTTTTTTTTTTTTGCAAAAGTAAATGGCGCCATCTAATGATTGCCATAAGGTGATTACTGTAAGTCAGTTTTGTCATTTATTTTACCATTTCTTATGACATCGACATACAAAGAGTGAAGCCATACGTGAATTACCAAAGTAATACAATTTTATTAATAGTTGGTGTCAATTAGTTTTGTAATAATATGGTACAATGGCGTCATCCGTGTATTTTGAGTAGTCATGATTTCTGAATTATGGCAGGTCTGAAGAGAATATTAATTCCTATGCCCTTCTCGACTATTGTTTGTCATTATTTTCAAAATAACTTGTAAGAAAGGGAAACTTTCCCATTAAAGGTGGACTGACAGCTAAACATGTGAGCAGAATTATTCTTCACTTTATGATACTGCCTCCCGACAAATGCAGCTTTAAAGTATTTCATTTGCATATTTACATCATTTAACTGCAACGTCACAATAAACCCAAACAACCAGGAGGCAGGCCCATACGTGCTAAGCTGTCAGTACACTTTTAAAGATATAATCGTCCAATGGCCTTATTCACCAACCTGGAGCAAATTAAAATTAAGTGATTTGGTGATACAACATAAAACATAATTATATGATCTAACCTCAAACTTAAAAGCTATGTACGGTCTGTGAATACGGCTGGTTATTATTAAATTAAAGCAAAGGTGCCAGAAATGGGGTATAGCTTTACTGCCGATAGGCTATGCATGTTAAATATAAATTGTGATCATTTATTTTGCTTCATTTGCTGCTTTTAATCATTGAATGATTCCTAACAGAAGGAGTGATTCAATTTAGCTCCCATAAATATGGCTTCACCCAAGTTTTATTTATGGGCGCGGTGGTTTGCATTTTCAGCATCTGTTTTGTGAGTTTATTTTTTCCTATTTGTTATTTATTTTTTATATGTATTGTTTTAAAACTTGGTGAGATGCACAAATAAGATTTATTTTTACTTGTTATTGTTGACAAAATAATTTTTTATTAATTAAATTAATTCTTCTTGATGTAAAAGTTTAATATTACAGACAGAATTATATCAATCAGAATTTGACTATGTTATTTCTGACCACGTTTTAAACCAAAAATTTATGTTTGAGACAATTTTTATGGTTCATTTGCAATGAGTAACAATATTGTTAATTATAAATTGTTTGAAAGTGCAGACTAATTCATATAACCCGAAAGATGTTTTATAGACACTCAGGTTTTTCATCTAACTTTTGGAAGAAATTAGCTTTATTGTTTCTCATGAACTATGAAAACATTTAAACAAAGAAAATTGGCCATTCAATCTCTATATAAGATTGGTTAATCCTAGCAAATGGCTGCTTTGCCAAAATGAACTGCATGCATTCAATAATTGAACTTTCTCATCATAGCCACGTTAAACAAGTTTGTGAGTTAATGAAAAAAACATGCAATTAATTAAACGAGTTTTTTTGGTGTCATGCATCCAAGTTTTCGTGTTTCTTTTGCATGGTATTAAATCAAAGCTTTTTCTAACCTGGCTGTGATTGAGTGTAAGAATCGTTACTAATTGGCCCATGGATATCGTTGAAAGATTTGATGACACTGTGCATTAATTATGTCAGTTACAACAAGTTTTTTATCAGCATTTACAAAATGCCAAACAACATAAGTGATATATTTATCTTCTGGTTACAACGCTGCATTATTGGTACAGTTTCTAAAACATTTTTTTATGTCTTTGAGCAGTTGATTTACCAAAAGCAGTAAAACCCAGCAATAACGCGGAAGTAAAAGGCTAGCTGAAATTACATTTTATGAAATCTTATGAAACCAATTACTACTGTATATCACTTGTGCAGGACTTTTGTAGACATTCTGGAAACTGATGAAAATCGGTAGAAAAAAATTCTCATAAAAACTACACAAATTATTTAGCTATTTGTTTCATAAGACTTCTTATAAGTGTACACTTTTACTGCAATTTCAACTGCAGACAAAATTTTAAAATGCATATTTTTGCAGACTTTTTTGCTTAGATTGGCGAACATTGTAATAAATATTGTACTATGTCACAATAATGTGGTAGTTAACCACTTGGCTAATAATCACTTATGGTGTAACTAACCTGTACGCGCAAAATGCTGTCAAGAATTCATTATACCCCTAATGATTAAAAATCAGTTTCTGCATGGCTTTAACCACGAGCTGGTGAATCAATCTCTGTGTCCCATAATTGCAGTATTTTCATGGGAGCCAGTGATTTCCCAGCATGCCAACAAGCTCATTAGTCCCTACACTTCCAAAGCCAACATTGATTACCTGTGTTGATCAATTGTATTAATTTTATACTGGTTACCAGAAAGCCAGCATACCAATAGTCCAAATTACTCTGAAGTCCTGATTTAAAGGCATTCAAATAACAAAAAGTCGAGGATTGCTGGCTGCATTTTGTCAATACATGTTATGATATTTCATTGTTTTCATCATCATAGATATTTCAATAGTAGCCAATTTTTAATGCCTGTCTGTATGTTATTTTACCATTGTATGTTGGTATCTTACGGGGACGTTGAAGTATGACATAACATTTTTTTTTTTACCAAATTTAAGCCCTCCCACTCCTTTCCCCCAACTTAAACCATTGTACAGAATTTCAATCCTGCTAATCACCTTGATATCCGATTTTTAATAAAAACTCTTATATTAGCAAAGATTACAATAATCATAAAGAAAGTAATAAATGTCTTTATAGAAATTCAGTCTTTAACGAAGACAATAAAATACCAATTAAATACCTTAAATTTTGCATAAAATTATAAATTATTGATAGAGTAATTTCAAATATTTAATTTTATTGTGATGTCACAGTTATCAAATTCCTCTTTTTTTTCCTCCATGTCAAACCATGTCACAGCCCTTCTTCTCCCTCCCCTTCCTCTTTCCTATGTGCGTAATGTCATACTTGAACGTTCCCTTCATTTTTTGCATATTTTAATGTGATATCCACTTGACAACTACACTTTCCCTTTCATTTTAAAAGATGAATAAGAAGTTGTTTGGGACTTAGATCTTCATATTGCGGTGGAGTCGCAATCTATGGATAGTATAATGTTCCAACAGGACAATGCCCAAGCACATTTTTCCAGGGAGAGATCGAGATTTGTTTGTTTCACGTAAATATTTCATACCTCAGTTTTCAAGATAGGTTAAAACCTACTGACTCAGGGAAGAGCACTGTTAGGGCCAATTTCAGGTTCAAATATTGCATGCAGTTGATATTGCATTTGAATGATATATTAATGCTTTGATTGGGTTTCAATTCTATGATAGCTTATCTAGTGCTAATCCGCGGCTAGGGAACCTGAATTTGTTCTGTCATTAACGTACTGCCGTTTTTTATTCCTATTCTGTGCAGATGGCTCAATTTCGGGGATTGTGCAGCTATAGCCGAGATGAAACCTGCCCAGAAGATGAATTTTCTGGACAAATCATCGAGAATTATCGCCCTCCGGTTCCTCTTGGCGAGCGCATAATCAGGCATTGCAGTGCCGCTTAATATCAAAGCAAACGTACAAATCCAAGGGTGTAGGCATTATTCATGCAGAAATAAGCAAGTATTTGTTGCTCAAAAATGCTAAGCTGATGTTTTAAGCAAAACTCCCTTTGATAAGCTTCAAAATTGAGGAATTTATTTCAGTTTGTACATTTCAATAATAAGAATGAAATATTACATTTTTATTATAATTTAATATTGAGAAAATATTTCCAAAAATTTTATTTTTTAATGTAAAACTAAATGTTCACAACTAACTTTTTATGCTAAAAGTTTTTTTTAACTGTGAAAAATAATGGCAGCTGTTGCATAATTCAAGCTCAAAGCTATAGAAAGTTTTGTTTTTCTGTTTTTAATGTCTACATCTATGAATTTGATGAAATAAGTATGGCCTGGCAATGGGTAACTGAGATTTTCCCTTGCTATTCAGGATAACAAAAACGACTATCATTTTTTTTGATATTTGAGACAATAATGTCTAGAATTCAACTAAGTGAGTTATTTTTCAAAAAATAATATGCACAATATATATTTTAAGAAAATAATTTAGTTTTGATTACAAAATAAGTGAAAAATGCTACTATTTTTCCTAATTTAGTGTAGATTCAGGCTTTAAAATTATTGACCGATATTCAGGGTATATTTTTTAATTAGTTTGTAAACGCTTTTGTTATTGGAAGGAGTTAATGAGACAAAGATAAATGTCACTGATGTGATATGGGGTACTAACATAATAATCTATACATATTATATATATAAGGATATTTTCTAAATCAACTGATTTTAATCGTATAGATCAATTTTTTAATCGGATGCAGCTCATGTCTTCTTGCCAAAATGTACATTTCTATTTTTTTTAATTATTTCTATTTTTTAAAAATAATTCCTCAAAATTGGCCCAAGATCAAACTTCTATGTATGTTTAAAATTGATTTTTAAGCCTGCCGTGCAGCTATAGTAATGATTTTAAATTTGTATTCCAAATTCATGAATCTATACATTTATATGAAAAAGAGTTTTTATGATTTCGAAAGGGGTTTGCCTTAGCTTAAAAGCCCACATTTTTATTTAGTTGTCTTGTGTAGAACTGCACGGTTTTCTTGAATGTTATTATTACCTTGAGCTCTTTTCTTGGTGTTAGATTGTCAGTTTATGCCGTTTTATTCTTTAGTACAAAGCATTTCTAAAAATGTCTTGATTTTGATTCATTCAGGCTTTGAAAGAAAAGCTCAATGAAATACGGTTGAAGTTTACAAGGAAAGCAAGGATTCCAAGCTCACTGTTATTTTGCGAGATGCAAGGAATTGAATAAAAATGTTTTCAATGATGAAGGCAAGCATTATAAATTCAGCTGAAATATATTGAAAGGTTGAAAAAATTGTCTAAAGCCTTATAAATTTCATACAATTCCTTGTCCTTCATTGGCTAGAAATAATCTGATAGATTCTTCGGATGTACGTAATACTTTCTAGATGCATTTGTTATTTGCAAATAAGAATGTCTCTGAAAAAGATCACATACATCCCTAAAATAAGCCCAAAACAAGATTTCTAGACAAGTTAAGGTGACAAATAGTACGTGCATATTGCTAAAAGTTTATATCTAGTGAAATGCTTATTTGAGTTGGGCCAAATCTTCTCCTCAATGTGCTAAAAAAAATCTAAAGGTAACTCGTATAAATGTATCCAATTTGTCTTTCTTGCCAATTCTTGTATTGCTCAAATGGGGATTTGCTTCGATAAGATGTTCGATACTAATGCTTTGTACTAGAACACAGCCAACTAAGATTTTTTATTTATTTATAAAATAAAAAAAATCTTAGTTGGCTGTGACTAGAATAAGATACTTTTTCACAAATAATAATTAGCTATAGCAGCTATAAAGCATGTATTTAAATTGATGTTTCACAACCATATTAAAGTAGGGAAAATGCGTCGAAAAAGTTGATTGCAAGTTGAGGGGGAGAAATCAGGAAAAGGTATTAAGGGTCATCCATTAATGACGTCATTGTTGAAATTAGAAGACAATGAATAATATGTACATTTGGGCATCTAAATTAAAAGCACCTTCAAAATTTACCCATAGAATATAGTCAGATTAAATATCTTAGGCCAAAATACACCTAGCGGCCATAAAGTTTGGAGTACTTTATCTCTTAAGAGCACTGGCATAACTAGGATTATCAAGGAGGGGGGGGGGGGTCAGTTAACCAATAGGGGGGTTACACCATTGTTTGGGGACAACAGTCCCTCAGTAGGGGAAGGCTCCAATGTAATTTTGGATCCAATG
>JAQIXP010000104.1:0-36455 GCA_034700285.1 Proteroiulus fuscus | reverse complement strand
TACAGTCAAATGTATCACTGCCAATCGTATCACTTCCAAACGTATCACTGCCAAACAAGTCGCTGCCATATCAGGTACACCCGTGGAAAGATATGTTTGTGAAAAAGTTGTGTAGCTTAGTTATTTTACTTACAAGTTTCATTTAAATTTGAGGGATGCTTCATTCCGGTGATTAATTTTGTTTTTATCCATGGAGGAATTTATAAAACAATGTCAGTGAAAGCAAGGGGTCATTCATAAATCACCCAATAATATTTTCCAGAATTTTTCACCCCTTTCCCCACAAGAGGATTTTGGGTGATTTTTCGCCATATCTCCCTTGCCTCTAATAATTACTTAAATTCTCAGTTTTCCATTTAAGATTTGAACTGTGCAGTTTTAATTTTAAGTAAAATAATAATTTTGTTAAATGGTAAGTCACACTTCCTTAATTAAAGCTTCATGCTTTAAATACTAGAATAACTTACTAGAATACTGTAGTGGTACGTTATTGTAACATATTAAATACTAAAGATTCATACTAGAATAACATTAGGAAAATGTGTAGGTCACGTAATCACATTAACCACATCATTGAAACAGTTTTCCAGTTTGTGAAACTATAGCCATAAATAGTAAAATAATTTCCCCAGTAATTTTCAAAATCTATTGATATTATTTTTGTTGATGCTGCAGCTTCTAAGAAAAAACCTGTGTGTTTTAGTTGGAAAACAATTTGCATACTTCCTGTTTGTTGTCTGACAGTACTAACAAACCTTAATGCTATGGCAATAGTGCTGCCAGATAACAGATTTGAGGTCCAAAAATTTTTGAATCTGATTTAACGTTCTGTAATTTCATGCATGTATGATAGCTTTTATGTAGAAGTAGGCAGATCCACCTGATAACCGTTTTAATTTGACTTGTTTACCTGTTTTATGTGTCCCTGTAGGTTTAATTTTAGTTTGAGTTTATTAATCTTGTTGTTTTCTTTAATTTCCAGCAATTACTGATAAGGAAATTGTAATTATAGTGATTTGTTCTGCCATCGGCCTCGTCATTTGCCTTTTAGCTGCTGCTCTTTTAGCCAAGTGAGTATTATGATAAACGTTTCATAAAGGGTTAAAATAATTTTATTTATCTACTTGGTATCTATTTATAAAGTGAATTATGTGTTAGTGCGTGGTTATATATATATATATATATATATATATATATATATATATACTGGATATATGGATATATATACTGGTATACATGGATTGGCCATGTATACCATCATTTCATCGGAATTTAAAGAGGCCATCAAAATCTCATAATTTTCTTGCAATGAAATGAAATTTAACAGGCATTCACCCTTGCCCAAGCCCCCACCAAAACAACGCTTATTGATTAAATAATCTTTTATAAATTATCCTCATTTGCTATTAATGGAGGTAATTTACTGAACCCATATATATTGTTGCATGAAGATTTACAGATAAATGAAAATATTTGTAGACTCATAGCTGCTATTGTGGATCCCACACATTCTCATTTTATTCGTTGCTTTGCCCTTTTCGAAAGTAATCGATTGCACCGAAACATATTTTTCAAAAGTAATTTTATAAAAGCAATAAAAAATGCCGCAGTTTTCCATTTCTGAAGGACCGCGAATAAAAGTTGTAATTAAAGTAATCATTGTCTTTTAACTACCGGTCCGTTTTATTAGAAATTTATATTATGTTTGGTAACTCAGCGTTTTATTGCTTTGCTATTATCAATTTTATGTTAGTTATCTTACAATATAGTAAGGAGTTCATATAGCTTTTGAGCTGGTTATGATTTATTGGGCTATTCAATATTTTCAATAGAATGGCTTTTATTTAAAGGAAGAGTCCTTCTAGCAAGTAATATTTAAGTTGTACACTCTTACTAAAAATGAATGGTTGTGACAATAATAAATGCCGCAGAGTTTATTGAAGAATTCACGACATTTGCCAAATACATGTTTGGCACCATTTTCCCATAGATTTCAGCAGACACGGCAATTGGTGGCACGCTCTAGAACATGCATGTCTTGATGACTTTTATCCAGTAGAGGGCGCTGCATACTGTCAGTAAAAATGGTGCCTGTCCGGTCTTTGCATTTTCATCAAAATCCATGTATTCAGGACATTTTATTCAATGATTGGTTGGCTCAAATTAAATTGCAATTTTCACGCTTTTCTCTTACAATCCACTTCTTTCTATAAGTGGAACTTTACTTTTAAATGTTTGCGGAACAGATTGCAGTTTTACGCAGTGATGTCTATAATCCTTTGATTATAAACAATTTTAAGAAATCAAAATTGATTAGAAATTCTTGTTTAATTTTTAAACTGAAATTGGCTGTATAGTGACTGGAAATGGAATGTTTCAAGGGAGCACTTTGTAGAAATGCCAACAAAAACAATTTTTTTTTCTCATTGGACCCTCTTCTTTTTTCTCCGGTGAAAGGGTAGGGGAAGGTTAAGCCCCCCAAAGTTTTTGGAATTACATTACTCATATACCATTTTTTTCAAAGATATAATTACCCCCTTCCCCCAAACACTTTAATACCCCCTCCCCCATCCAAAGCCCTGGCTATGCCACTGAATCTTTGCTCATTTATAAAACAAATAATTTTGGAAGTAAAGTGGGGCTTCATCCCCCCTCCCCTTCATCCTCTATTCCTCATATTTCCCCTCTCCCTTAGTTATTGGCTATATAGTCATGTAGGGACTATGGGTAATCATTCAGGGGTTGGACACCTTTGGTAATTAATTTAGTTTCCTCTCATTTATACTTTCATTTGTGCAAAAGCCGTTTATTATTAGAAATATAGGTTTATTATCCAATGAATGAGATATGGTAATAAACGTTTTTTTCACGAAACAAATTCTTCGCTAGCTTGCAGCATGCATCACAATTGGCCAAATGAGATTTTCATATAATTGAATCGTTAAGCACAAACATTGCAACTCTTGAATTTAATTCCCAAATTCTATTACAACTTTGTTGTTGATTTCAAATGCAGAAATGTTGGGAATGCTGATTCAATATTTATTGCTAAGGTAATACCCTGCGGTGTCGTATAGGAAACCAATGTTGACATTTCAATTGGAAACATTTTCATAAAAAAATTGTATGGCTTTCAGGTTCTTTGCATTGTCGAATGCAATGCACCGTAATACACGCTGAACGAATTCGTGTTTAGAAAAAACAATTAAACTAACGGTTTTAAATAGACATGCTATGCAATAGCAAATAGAAAAAATGAACTAAACTTTTTCTAATTCAAAACTTTTATCTTTTACTGTCTTTGTACAGATTTAGACAGGCTGGATTTAGGAACAATGCATGTACTCATTCGTATACTTTATGAAAAGCTATAATTCAATTTTAATTCAACTTCAATTCAGAGCCTTACGATCAGCATAATATCGTGCAGCTGATATCATGGTATAGGAAGTTATCCCACTGCACTGTCAGGAGTATATAGTCTCCCAAGTCAGTAGTGACTTAAAGATCATTGTTAAATTAAATTTATAACAATTTTGAATTATTTATAAGAAGTTTTATCCATTTTCCTAAAGATCGTAAGAAAAAGGACCAATAATAAGGGTTCATTCTGATTTTATCACGAATTCCTTCAAAGGATTGAACATGCCTACATCTAACATTAAAATTAGGCTTAAAAATATCTATAATGTTAAGTTAAAATTACTTAACTTATTAAACCTCTTGATCAGCTAATAAAGATGTCATAAAAAGGAATACCAGACCTGTTTATCATAAATCATAAAATGGGTCTGATGTCCATGGACATGCGAATAGTAGTATACCTGAAATTGACCCATATTTGTAATGTTGGTCAAAGTCTTATAATCATAATATTATTAAAACCCATTTTTCAAGACATTTTCACTACCCAAAGTTTTTAGTAGGCCCTACAATTGAAGTGATGCATTATATTTAGTAAATAAAAGTACCAAGTCATAAAAATTCATATTTTTTGGCTTGAGCAGTCTATGAGCTATTTTCACACAGATATAAATAAAAAAATATATATACAATTATAACAAATTTACCAACCGATTCTGGCAAATTAAAAAATAAAATATTTGGAAAAAATTCCTGTATATTCCCTGTTGTAATGTTTTGCTTTAACTTGACAATTTTATTCCAAGATTAATGAAGGAAGAAACAATATTATAGCCCAATAAATGTTTTCTTAAGCCATTTAACCTTTATTGTTATTTATTATACGACGGGGATTTTCGTGCAATTAACGATTGAATAAACATAAAAAAAATACTAACATATAAAATCCAATTTAGTCTTGTTAGTCATAAATTGGTCCTTGTTCTTCATTTTTTATGTATCTGGATTTTAATATCTTTTTTTGGGTTTTAACACTCGCTTTGCTGCAGCATATGATATATCCTTTTCATTATATTCGCTTAAAGCTATTTGTACGGTTAACATACTCTACTTGTAAAGTATTAAAGACAATGCAAAGTTATGCAAATGCTATGCTTCTTTGAAGACGAGGAGAATTATTTTATTCATGAAAAAAAATTGACTTAAAAATGTGCCTATATATATATGCCTATGCTTCAAAGATAAAAAAAACTTCTCTCTCAGGCAATTCGCTCATGGCACAATGAAAATGGATTTTTTTTGAAGTAAAAAATACTGGAATAATAGCCAGACTCGAGCTGAGTTATTGATTAGATTTTACTGTAAAAAGAAAAGGGGAGGGGATTGCTTCTCAAGCAGATGAAGTGTAATCTTCCATTCTTAACTAGCTCACAATAGGAACTGAAATGAGGCTGCAGGATGAAATGGTTGAACTGAAACAGTTAAGGATTTTTGGAGGAACTCAATAAAGTTACTCCGAATATTCTGTAGGGAAAATAATGTAGGATTCATGAGGTCATCTTTACTTGTAACTATAGATGTGTGTGTGTGTGTATTTGTTATACTGATGTCTGAGTCCAACCTTAAAAACGTTTCCTCCACAACTTAGATACCATTTTAATTGAATTAGTTAATCATAAATAGATATGGTTTATATAGGAGATTTTATCATTGTGAATTAGGTTAAAATTTTCAATGTGCAGTGAAATCTATTGGGCTGAAAGCTATCGACAAATATTGAGAGAAGGAAGGTTTGTTGTAAGAAGGTTTTGAGGAATGTCAGAAAATTTTCTTA
Organism: Proteroiulus fuscus; assembly: GCA_034700285.1. Lineage (NCBI taxonomy): Eukaryota > Metazoa > Arthropoda > Diplopoda > Julida > Blaniulidae > Proteroiulus > Proteroiulus fuscus. Next base: position 31,258 of record JAQIXP010000104.1, on the reverse strand, counting down.
GCGTAGATTTTTGGAAATTTTGCAAGATTTTTTTTTGCAAAATTTACAATGTATTCTTGGGTTTCTAGCAAGGATGGAAGTCAAGAAAAATAGAACTAGTCTTGAGACTGAATACTTAATTACTTAAAAGGGAAAGTTCCACTTTAAAAGAAGTCGATTGTAGGCAGAAGAGCATGAAAAATTATAAAATTCATTTAAATTCAAATTTGATTTGAGCCTACCTATTATAAATAAAATACCATATACTTGAATTTGGTTGAAAACGCAAAGCCCAAGTATAGGTGCCATTTTATTGTCAGTATGCAGCACCCTCTACTGGATAAAAGGCATCAGCTCTCATGAAACACATAGACATGCATGTCCTATGGGCGCCACCAACTTCTCGTGTCTGCTGTAATCTATGGAAAAATGGCGCCTGTTTGACAAACGTTGTGATTTCTTCAATGTAGAAACTTTACCGCACTTATTATAATTGTCACAGCCATTCATATATCTAGTATAAGTTTAAGCAACTTGAATATTGCTTTTTGCAATGTGGGACTTTCCCTTTAAAAAAATTGCCATTTTACTGGAGAAAACCTGCAGTTTTTCCATTAGGCTTCCTTACTACTTATATTGCAGTCTCTATTTCATCATGGAAGGAAGTTACTGGACTTCCACGTCTGAAAAACTTGTTATGCTGTAGTTCATGGTGAAATTTGATTTCCTGGGTGGACAAAGTGTATTAGTTTGAAATGTGAAGGAACGGAAAGTTTTCAAGTCCATGCATGAAAAAATTCTTGTATTGGAAATTGGTTTTTATAGTAGAATACCATTTTTTACACACACTAAAAAATAACTTTTTAAAATGACAAAGCTAACGTGTTTTCTTATTATTGTCCAATTCTTATACATTCTGTTTGTACGTTCCGTGCACTTGTCAGCTGTCAGGGCTAAAGAATTTTAATATGTCACTAACTTCAAATGAATTGAATGTGAACTGTGTTAACATTTTTTTTTCTGTTTTAAATTGATTCAGGTTTTATTGGAATAAAAGACACGACGATGGTGGTGGTTATCATGGAGTTTTACAAAAAGATACTTCTGAAGGCAACAGCCCATCTGATGAACAGCCATCTGCAAACATTCAAGGCTCCCAGAAGGTAATTTTTTTTCTTTTAACACGCATTATAGGAGGTAAGTAAAGATAATTAGCCTACAACAAGAGTGCTGATCTATATCGATTCAGTTTTCTTTTTGCTCGTCTTTATATTCACACACATGCACTGTACTTCACATATAATTATATTAGTAACAAGATTGTGATGCATGTGCAATGCACAACTGCTGCTGATCAGTTACTAATTTTGGCAGTTCGTTCGTATTGATCTATCGAAAAGGTCATGCTGTGCAACCATGTGAAAAAATAGGCTAATTTCACTAAAGAAAATAATTGTAAATGTCAGGAAAGATATTCTTATACTTTTTGTTATGATATGCATGATTGTTACTCGCTCAGTTTTAATTGATTTGCACAAAAATGGATGCCAAGACGTAAAATTCTCAGTTTAACAAAAAGTGATGGTAATGATTCCAATGCATGGTTAGTTGCAGGGTCCTCTCCATATGCACTAAACATCCAACAGTACCGTAACTAAACTAACAGAAGAATTCCATGTGAAAAATAAATATCTGTTATTGGGAGAAATTATATTTCAGAATTAATGTAACAAGTTTCTGCAGAATAATTTACATTTATGCTTATAGAAGTGTAGGCTACTTAAGATTTATGTAGAAGCATAATCTGATTCTGCAGCAATCACGATATTAAGCAAAGTTTTCTGAAGAAAATTAGTATAAATTTTTCTGCATAAATTAGATTTCTTTCAATTTTAGCAAAGTTTCTGCGGAAAGTTTTTAATATACTGTATATAGGTTTTCACCTGACATACCGATATAACAACATCCGGTGCGTACCGAGTATTTTACCACTTAAAATAGATAAACTTTTCCATTGAATAATCGATTTTTCAACGGGAAAAATGTTTAGTTTTTGCTTTAGGTTGAAATAGAGACAGACTTCAGGTCTGTTCCATTCGCCTGTTTTTCCTGCTTTGGAACCAGTTGAGCACGAGTATTGCTCGTGCAAAATTTAGCAGGCAGCTATGGAATATACACGTGCAAGCCTCGTGCTTTAGAAAAGCGGAATGAAAACACGTGCAATACATACAGGGTCTCCCGCGTTAAGAAAAGTCAGATTCTATTTTGTGTTTCATGAATAACTTGTGAGCCACACTGTATTTTGACTTCATTGTTGGTCAGCTGATGAGATTATTCATGTACTTTCATGAAATTCCCATTGGCATGTTGCACTTATTGCTTAATAGCGTTTGTCAAATTGAGTTTTGCATGCGTGGTGGCCATAGCATACCTAATGTGCACTAGTCACGTAATAATGGAATCTGTATCGCATTTTAAATGCCAATATAAGGATGCATTTTAATTTACTAATGCAATTTGAACTGTACTGCGACTTGTGCCATTATCCTCGTATTTTGTACATCAGTGGTAAATTATAAGAGTGCAGTTTGGAATCGCCCCAAGAATAGACGGCTCTTTTAATCGCTATTGTTCGCATGTTACATGGATTTTATTAATCGAATAGATGGTTTTAATTTTACCCAAATGTAATTACACAACATAAATGCAGTGCGTTCATCTTAAATTCAAAGTACCGTAATTCTGCTGTGGAGATCTCAGGAAATGGGAAGGGGGAATGGGGATGGGGGAGGGGGGGGACGGATAAACTGTATTTTGTGAAGGACATTGTGGTATAATGCTATTATTGGAATCTTTGTAAAAGTAGTTTTGGCACAATGAAACCATGCGGAAAGATTGCCATATTACTTCTGTATGTAACTAACATCCTCTCATGAAGTGGAAATTCTTCAATTAATCCAAGCATTATTCGACCATCGATAATTGACTTTTAGAATGAATAAAAAAGGAGTATGAAATTCAAGCAAAGCAGAAAAAGCACCTACAGAACCCTTGATATATGCATGTAGCTGAGAATCCACACACTTAATTTATGCGCATGAATTATACTGTGCTGCTAATTATTCGTCGTTAAACATCTGCTTTAGTCGCAAGCTGTGTTTGTTTGAATTTGCATTAAAACTTTGTGTTTATTTGCGTGCAGCATGCATGATTTCGCAGGATCTTTTATTGTTCCTGTTAAGCAGGCTTGTTAGGATAGATTCCAAGAGATTAGCCAATTACTTCAGTTTTAGTATTTGTTCAAGTGAAATTTTTATCTTAAAAAAGCAGCCTGACAATACATAGTAGTTTTTTTTATTGTGGGTATTGCTGGTGTGTTTAACTAATTTTATCTCAAATACTACTTCGGTTTAAAAGCCCTCCTTCTTCTCTCTCTTCCCCCGTCCCCCCCCCCCCCCAAATAATTCCACTTGATAAAAATTCATTTGTTAACTTGATTGTTGATGAAAAGCTATCTCTTAGCTGACTTATGCCTGCTGTTGGTAGACTCCGAACATATATAGTCTGGTGCACGCCATTGCATGCATATTTCTCTTCACACAGTTACTAACAAATTTTTCTCTTTGGTCCTATTTTCTTGCTCCTTTTTGCTTTATAAGGATAAGGATTGCCGGGTACATTCTAACATGTTTGCCCAAATCGATGAGATGGACGAAGACTCTTGTTCCATATCACCAGTGTCTAAAAGCAGACGGCTTTCGTCTCTCCAGAACGAAGAAGGCGAAACAAAACCCCTACTAACCACTTGTTCTTTACCTACACCATCTTCCAATATGGAAGACACTGACAGCAAGTTGAGCGAAAGCGATGCTGCTGTTGATGGTGAATCCAACGTTGGAAATGGCAAGGTAAATTTTGGGGGACCCTGGGCAAACACTCGAGAGCTGACGAGTATTTGACTTGCGCCGTTTTTTGTTATGGGAAATAACATGTGGAATATATTTGCCCCGAGCACTTGGCTTTTGTCACATTTTCTGTGTATATGTTGACACAGAGAGAAGAGGATGATGTGGAAATAGAGGAGGAGAATGACGATTCAGCAGCTAGCAACGCAGTTGCCCGGACTGCTAATGTAGGCAATGTGCAAGTGGAGGATATTTCATCCACTCAGACTGTTGAACCAGAGCCGAGGATCTATTGTCGGACTGGATTATCGCAGTCAGATTACAGCTTATCGTCATTCACCTCGGTGAATCCATCGTACAGATACGGCAATCAAGTGGGCTACATGGGAGGCTATTACGGATATCCGAGCGATGATGCCACAACACCAGATGCAGACTTTGACGCTGACGACGAACTGCTGTTGCCACCACCCGAGTTTGACTTTAATCCACTCACGTTCAATGTGTCCATTGCCGTGGAAAATGTTGACAAGGAGTCATTGGCCATGATCGGGGACATTCCACCTCCCATTGACGATGGGGCCATTCTGGAGATGGAGTCTCCACTAGACCTTGATGATGAGGATGCACTGCCCAGCTGTCCCGGACGATGGATTGAGCCATCGTCCATGGCTGTGGACAATGTTTCGGATTTTAGTACGGGGGTCAATGTGGACGAAAGCGACGTGGCTGACTGTGGTGCGTGTGAGGAGGAACTGTCCGCTGATGGGCCAGGCGGGGAAAATGACAGTATTTCTAGTAATGGAAACTGTGATCCTCCTATTGAATACAACGGAAAGGATACTGAACCTTTGAACGAAGACGAAAAAATTCCTTTAAGCACTAACTTTGAAAATGTGCCTTTGGCAAATCATTCACACTCTTCGGCACTGCTGGTCAGTAAAGAGGACATCCCAAAAACTGAAAACGATAGAAACAATGAGGAGAAATCAGTGCCAGCAACTTAGATTTTGGTTTACCTGTTATCCAAAAAAGACGGAATTTGTCTGCAGCATGTTTTTGTGAATCTCTGATGAAAATTCAAGCATGGTAATAATGATTACAGAAACAACTGTGGCGACAATTCAAAGGAGTTAGGTGCAAACAGAATTGCGGTTTTAATATGACAAGCTAATTATAGCCTTCATCTTTTAATTGTGCTTTCATTAAAACATGTTTTCTCCCATTATGATATTTCAAACGATGGGTTTTTGCCCTTTTAAGCAAACAATTCTGAGATGTTGCAGCAGTTTTAAGAAACTTGCTGTTCCAAGTCTACATTACAAGATTGGTAATGGTGTTCAAAATGACTTTGATCGGGTATTCTTGTAATAGGACTAGAGCTACTTTCAAAATATCCTTTTTACAGATTCAGTTGAATCTTATTATCCAGCTCTTTTTCTCCACAAAAGCGATGGAAATTCGCGATACAAGAAACTTACCAAACTCAGCATATTTTAAGTGGAACTGTGTACACATACGACTCGTACTTTAGCAATACATTTATTTCTCGTTTTTGCAGAATAATCCTTTAACTTTATACTGCCAATCTTGAGTGGTCGCAATGCTTTACACAAATATTGGATTTATTTATTTAATTCCTGTTAAGGATATTGGTTTTTCTTTTTTTAGCTGGCAAACCTCTTTTCTGCATGAATTTACAATATTTTTAAGTTGAATCAGTTTCTTTCCCTATACTTAACAATTCAGGATTTCCTAAGCGTCTTATTCAATTTTTTTTTTTTTTAATTCTCCAAAGCTGGAATTTATTTTTTTTTTCACTTTTCTACATGGGATAAAGATTTTAACGTATTCTAATTCATGTATCTAGCAGGGGATCCTCTTGAAAATTTCAGTGAATCGATTTAGACTGAGAAAGGGAATTACTATTTCTTATCCGATACAAATTTCAATTTGTGTAAATTCAACTCATGCACAATTCATTGATTTCTTTTCCTTTTTTGTTAATGGATTTGGTTGTTTATTCGAATGGAGATAGTCGTTTGGTTCAAAAAGAAAATATACAATCTGTGGACTTAGATTCTTAAACATTGAGTATGGAGAATTTTCTGATTGAAATCCAATACAAATGAGTATTTGGTCAAATTGGGTATCAACCCACATAAAATTCGGGTTCGGAGCTACTTTTAAAGTTTCTTTAGTAGAAGGATTGTGTGAATGTAATTTTTTTTATTGATTTACATGTACTTTTCCTCATTCAACCTTTTGTTTATTGAGGTTTTGTGTTACTCTGAGAATTATTATTTATTTCTGTAAATAAAGCAAAACCGATTGTGAATGGGTTGAAATTTGTATTGAAAATGTAAATATTTTTTTCTCTTAAGATTATTACTCTTGAATTATTCCTTTAACCCATTCTGGTTTTTATTTTAAACCTAAACTGATAAAAAAAAAATAAAAGATTTAGTTTGAATGATTTCTTGCAGTAACTAACCAACAGTGTCACTATATTTATCATAAATCCATGTTTATTTATGTTTATGTTTTATTTTTAACTTTTATTTTTTTGAATCCATGTAGGTAAAATGACATTTTTATTGCTTCAAAGTACTCAAGATGACGAGATGAAATGAAGTTCTTTGGAGCTGAAGCTGTCCGAATTTTCACAGGTCATTATTATGTTTGACATTATTTTTCGATTTCTTCATTTGATATTTATTGCAGATTTGTGTTTTGTCATTTGATTCTGCAGAAATCATATGCAACAATTAATATTTTAGTAAACAATGAAAAATTGAAAATTTTATAGTTGCCAATGTACAGGTAGGGTACATGCTGTACTACCCATTTTTCAAGATTAACAGATTGAAAATCCACACAAGGTACTGTAAATTCAATTTAACTGGGATTTTGCATGGAGCATGCCAAATTATGTTTGCAGTTTCTGTAATGCTATGTTGAATTTTATAATTTTTGTTTTTAGATGTTATGTTTATTGATTTTGATGGAATGCTTTCATTTACAATAGTAAGTACAGTTATAATTTTATTATTATTATTATTATTCTAGTCAGCTTTAATATTCTTTTTGTAATATTCAGGTTCTGTAAAATTGCAAGCAATATTAGGAATGTTTAATTTTAATAATTTATATAAAATATGTTTTTTATTTGGTCTTACATGATTCCCTGGAATATAAAACCAAAAACAGAATTTCTAAGGTCTTAACTAGATCCGTGCACTTGATTTTTCCCACACTGATTTCTCGCAGTTACAGAGGCTGCTGAATCATTTTTCACCAAAATCCTAACCGGAAACGAAAGTTATGCTTGAAAAACTTTTGTCTATAGGAACATTTCCAACGTTTTTAGTTTGCCAACCAAATTAATAAAATGGTTGGTAAACTTAGAAACTTCCCTAGCCACATTAATATGGCACACTTATTCATCATAGGTAGGACTGCGAATAATTAATTCTTGGGCAAAATTTCCTCACCAGCAACTTAAGATTTTTAAACAATTTATCTGCGATAATTTTTGCAGTGAATTTCTCCATTTCAGTTTCTGCAGAGAGAGCCTCTAGGAACGTGGTCATGAAATTTAAAGGGAATGTCCCACTTGGTAACAAGTAATTTTTAAATGGTACCCACTTACTAGATATGAATTATTGTGACAATAATATTTATTGCATCAAAGCTTCCATATTGAAAAAAATTACATGATAGGCGCCGTTTTTTCATAGCTTTCAGCAAGCAGTGCCATTTAGTGGCGCCCTCTAGGACGTGTACGTTCATATGTTCCATGAGAGCTGATGCTTTTTATCCAGTAGAGGGCGCTACACACAGTCAGAAAAATAGTGCCTGTTTGGGCTTTCTATTTTCATCCAAATCCATGTATTCGGGACATTTTATTTAATGATGGGTAGGCTAAAATCCAATTGCAAGTATCATATCTATCCTAATTTTTCATGCTCATTTTCCTAAAATGAACTATAGTTACAAAGTAGGACTATTAACTTATCAATGTATGGAATTGTTCTATAAATGGCATCTATGTAAAACTCGTTGGTTCAGCCCATGGTTCAGTAAAAATAAATAACTGAGGTGCTGATGAAATATGTATTCAATGGTTGCCATAGTATATTTTTTTAATACTAAAATTATCAAAATTAAAGTTATTTAAATGCAATATTTCATATCGTTGTCTTCTAAGAAAGATAAGCACTTGGATTCCTTCCAAAATGTACAGCCAATGAGTTGGATTTTTGCATGTAGTCTCAATTCATGTGCCTGAAAATAGTCCCAATGCATGGGTTAGTTGAACATTTGCCTCCAAAATCCATAATATTTCAATAATAAAGAGTATAGCCAGCGATTTTGCAAGTACTTAGGTTGATCCAATTGTGCATGTGTAGTCTTCATATTTTAGCCTCATTTTTGCTGAATAGTCACTTTTATAGGCTTTGCAATCCAAAACTTACTCATTTGCAGCAGGAAATCAGGCGACTATTACTCCAGTAAATGTGTTTTGTAATTTCAAATTGTTTCCCAGTCAGATTTCACAGAACCTTGGTAACGAACTTGTCCGTGCTCTGTCCTATGAGTTCGGAGTTCCGGTTTTGTTTGCCAAGATGACAGTGTATACAAATATCCTGTACATTTCCTTTCGATTCTTACTCATTCTATATTTTGGCAAGTTTTCCTATATTATCCCATTAGTTTGCCAGTGGTTTTTTTTTTAAATTTACATTCTTTATTTTTTTGAATTTCCTAAAGACGTAATGCATTACAAATTAAAAGTTGAAACCACTTTCACCTTTTTGAAAGTTCAACTCATCCCATGCCTCACCAGAACAGATATTACTTAGAACAGAGGTAGTTTTCTGTCAGTTTAATCCATGAAATTTTACATTTATATTTAATTTTGAGTGGGTTTCATATGTTAATGTGTTCATTTATCTCACCATAATTCAGAAATAATGACTTTTCTAAAATATGAGCTTACATGGAAGGGGCCATTTTACCATATTATTCGGAACGTACTGGGGCCATTTAGTAGTTACATTTGTAAATTAAACCAGTGCAGGTGTTCATGTTAGCTTCACTTTTTCTCTATGAAAGAGTTATAAGTGTGGTTTTGTACAAAGTTAGCCACTATAATATTATTTCCAAAATGATTGTAGGGGGTTATTTATATGAACCACAGGTCAGTGATAGTATCCTATATAATACTAAATAAATAAATTGAATGGTACTACCCAAGCTAATCACTTGGTGGTGCCACTTATTCTAAATGTATACTTCATTTTCTACCAATTACAGGCTGAAACCTACCCAGCAGAACTTTCCCTAAAAAGAGCCTGAAAAAATTATTCTTTCATTTTTATCACTACCAAATCAAGTTGTTTCCAAGTAAATATTTATTGAATGGGAAGTCCAATTAACATTTAAGTTTTCATGCCTTTTTGGGTTTTTTATGTCTACAAATAACTTGTAACAAGGTGAAGACCAAAGACAAAATGACGATATAGGCACATGCAGAAATTTAATAGCATTTAAAAGACTGCAAAAAATGACCACATTACCTATAGGCACATTAATCTGTCCTTGTATAAATTGAATGAAAACAAAATCAATTTGATTAATACACACACTTTAAAAAAGATTTACTTTAAATATATGCTTATATATAGAAAGACAGGGAGAAAATTGTATAACTTACATGTGAAATTATTTAATTCCAAATAGGAAAATAGAGCAATAAAAATAAGCAATTGAGGGTATTTATAATATACAATTGAAAAGACAAGATTGGCAGAATAAAGAAAAACGATAAGTATATCTTTCATAGTGCCATAACTTTGATAAAGCTATAATTTATAAAAATGAAAAGATAATTATTTCATTGAAAAACATGCATATTGAATAAGCGTTGTAATACAAGACATAAATATATTAAAGGGTGGTTATTTTAAACATAATTTGAAACTATTTTCATTAAAAAAAACAAAAAAAACTTAAGATTAAGCTGTGAAACCACGTACTATAAATGTGCCTGGAAGAGCTGGATATCACAATGAAGTAGAAGGGAAAAAAAATCAATTTCAGACACAATGTAAATGCATTTATCCGTAAAAAAAATCCACCAGTTAATATTTGATAAGAAAAACTAACATGTAAGTGTTAAAGATTTATTTTGAGAATGAAAATTAAGGAAAAATTAATAGCTTTGGGTAATGTAGCGCAATGCTCAATCAAGCTCTACATTGTTAATTAAATTTTTAGATTCTTAAAGTTTAGATTAAAATTTTTAATAAGATTTTTTTTAGCACTGATAGTTTTAATTAAAATTAGTTTTTATGTAAAATACACGGTGTCTATTGGGGCATCTGGTTCAGAAATGTTTGGCCCACAGTTTTCTAATGCCAAATATTTGGATTTTTAAAATTTTCCATTTAGCAATTTTAAAAAAATATGATTTAAAGAAATTTAGCCCAATTTTGGTTGGCTTAATTGTTTTAGTTTTGGACATTTTGCATGCATAAAAATTTGGTTTTTGATATGAGTAAATTATTCAAGCTGCATAAGTAACAATTTTGGTATGTATTATTTTTAACGAATAACAGTAATTATTTAAAGCATTTGGATGAGAAATAATTTAAATGAAATAAATTAAGGAAGGCAGAGAAGAAAATTGTTTTATATTCTATAGTTATAGTGAGATATATGACTGTAGTTATATCTAGAAGATCTAAAGAGAGATAGACATTTCTCATAGTTACATGCTATAGTTAATAATGGATTAGGAATATAGAATGACATAATAATAATAATAGCTATTATTATTATTTCACGGATGCCAACGAACATATTTGGCTAAACTCTATAATGAAGGTTAAAATTTTAAAATACTTTCCAATTAAGATTTAACTGTGAAATGCAAGAAATAAAAAAAAAAATCAGATGAAAAATAAGGGATTATTGAACCATTCAAACACATGAAATATTGATCAAACCAGTTCTCTCTACAAATTTAGCTACAAAAATATAAATCTTAAATAAAAATTGCATTTTTTAAAATCAGTATTGCTTTGAAGTTAAGAATAAAATTTTGTGGTAAATAGAAATCTGTTGCTGTTTACAGAATTCAGACAAGTTTTTTTTATTGAGATTTCTGCAAATATTTCATAAGTTGAATAGCTCAAATAACCCCCACATAATATATATTTATGTACATATACATTTTGCTAATTAATTAGCTACACTTAATTATAATTAATCGCTGTATGGTGAAGAGATGGGAAAGCGGTATAATTTACAACTTATGTAAGAAACCAGTCTTCCAAATACTTAACACTTATTTACAAAGTGTAATAATAATTAGTTTAAAACAATGAAAATATTTTACATTTTAAGAATTATTTACATTAAAAATGCGCTTTATAGACTCGACAAAAAAATTAGTTTCATACATATAGTACAATGTGGTCTTTTTTTCTCTCAATAGGATGACAAGTATACAAATTGGACAATTAACAAAAATGAAACAAGAACGGCCATGCCTAATGAGAAGAATATGACAACATATTATACGACCAAGGTAATTAGTACGATTGTAAAAAATAGTTTTAAAATGTAAATTGTTTAAATTTTTCAAAAAATGAATACACTGTGAGACATGCATGCATGCAAAGGGCACTAGGAAATCCAAGTTTCAGATTACCATTAAAACGTTTTACTTTTATATCCCCTCAGTGTGTCCAAAACCGTGTTTTCGTGTGCCTCTTTTCCTTTTCTATTTATGGCTTAAAACATTACCAAATTTTAGTATTAATCTTAGAAACAAGTTGAAAGTGATAAAATTTTTCGTCTAGTAGTATCTATAGCTAAATTAAACTTGATTAAAATGCATTGAGTAACATTAGTGCAGGGGAAATTTTCCCCTACGTGTATTTTTGTATGTACAATGCATTTTTACCAAGTTTATTTATGTTATGACATTTAAATGACTTGACAAATTATCTTCAAATCGCCTGAACTGAACCATATTTACTTCAAGACTTCACTAAAAGACGCCAGTGCTGATACTTAAGAAATTAAAAAAAAAATGGTTTCCTAAAGAGGCTGATTAGCTGAGTTACTGAAGTATAAGTTGCTGCTTTCACTGTTTTATATTAAATGATGACGAATTGTGCATTTTTAATGGTAATTTGAAACTTGGACATGATGTTTGGACCGCACTGAATCGAAAAATCTGAAATGATTAACCCTCAAGAAGCTGGGGATTTAGCTGTAGTGTGGGATGAAATATCTAAAAGTCAAGAAAATTACTAGAAGTGATTTTAAAATCTACAAAGTTACTAGCTACATATTTATTAGTATTTTGTATATGTTCGATTAAACACGACCTAAGTGTTATGAAGAAAAAGTGAGCAAATAATGTTTTTTTTAATATATATATTATATATTATAGGAAATAAAAAATGCTAATTTCCAACAGCATTTCCTCTCGGAGGATGATAAAACACGTCATATCATGGCATGAAGGCAGAAAAACAACACCAATTAAAGGTAGGAAAACAAATCCATTCTCATTCGTAATAACGATTCTTTTAAAAATTTTAAAAATAGTAAGTTTAGAAAAACGGTTAAAATTAGTATATATAGTTGCAGAAAAGTGCTTATCAGCACAATTAAAAAAAATTTAAAGACTAGAAAAAAATTAGGGATTTGGGGGAGGGGAGGGGGGAAACTGAGCTATAAAGGGGCTTGACAATAATGATATATACTTATCGAATTTAATACACGTGATTGGGGATTAAAAAACAATGCGAATCAATCACATTTTAAAGTTATGTTGAATAAGAAGCAGCTGTTAAAATTTTAGATTAAAAATGTGGCAATAACATTTTTTAAGGATTAAATTTGGGGTTTGAAAAATGCACACAATTTCATTCCAGTATAATAATTGCATATTAAACAGAAGTAAACCTAAATCTACATCAACTGTAGGATTTAAAAACCTTTATATTTTAATATTAACAGTATATTAATGTGTATTTGAAAGCAGTTTAAAGCAGCATCTATATGGCTGAAGCTTGTTTTGAAAATTTGCATTACTGCCCCTTATGTAATTTCTAATGCAGCATTTGGCTTGAAATACATAACAATTCTAAACTTCATCGTTTAATTCTGGGAAAAACGTATCATTAAGCAATATTATTGCTTTCACTACAGTTCCTCGTTATAGCGAAGCAGTGAAAGTGCATGCATTTGCTCTAGACTGGTGGTAACAGAGGTACAGTTCATGAGAATGCACACATGTGACGTCACACAGGATAGTATAGTGTACACGTTTCAGTAACACTGAGAACCGTAAAGTGGAACGAAATTGCTCTCTCATTCTGTTTCAGAAAGTAAACTATTGTATTTTAAAATTGTTTTGCAATCCTAACTTGGTAATTGCAATTTTATGTATATAATATATGCATTCTCACGTTTATGTCTCCCATAAATTCTCAGAATGATAATCACATTGAGTGGATTGTCCAAATGTTTCTAATGCATACCACCAACAGTTTATTATTTGATCTAAACTACTTAACGACATTTTATTTAATGATTGGAGGGGGGAAATGGTTAATCGTTAACAGTCACCGGTCACATCGTTCTGCCTATTTAACCTTTTTAGTAAAACTTTATTATGCCGATTTAATTATGCCTGATATTTTGTAATCAGCTTAGTTTTAACATTTAACGTAATTAAACCCATTGTACAACATTAAACAATACGAACCTCAAACACCAACCTTGATATTAGCAATTTCAAACTTAAAATAACGACTTCGTATTTAATTAGTGAACTGATAATATTGGCAGGAAATCGTTGATTTTAGTTCCTTGGCCAACAACTTTAACCATTCTATAACACTACCTTTCTCTTACTTTTGTCAGATAATCTAGGCTAGAGATACATTGTTCCTAGACTGACTAAAGCAGGGTTTATACTGACCTAGAAATGCCAGGAAAGTTGGGGAAGAGGAATTCGGTTAGGGAAAGTCAGGGAAATTCAAAAGGAGAGCCAAGAAAGTCAGGGCAATTTACTAAATTCAGTGATTTAGTATGTTAAATTTAATACAGGGTAATGCAATTTTCTAATTTACTCATAAGTTTGTATGTTCTTTAAAGTAAAAAAATATAAGCAAGTTGCGTTTTTATTTCCTCTAAATAATTCAATTCATTTTTCAAAGTGGGCCTATGTAAAATTCAATTTGTCACTGGTTGTAATTGTCTAATTGACAATGTTATATATGCAAACTAAATTGTTGATATTCTGTATAATTCATTGTAATTTTTATTTTGGTTCAGGGGACATTTTATTTTAATCAAGAAATGTTAGGGAAAATTGTGCTTCTGGTCAGGACAAGTCAGAAAATCCCACTTTTAGAATTTAGTATGAACCCTGAAGAATTAAAGCAAAATTTTAGTCAGCTTTCTCGTCAACATAGGTACAAGTTTAGTAACATAATTTGGTTTGTAGCGAATACCTTTATTGCTACAATGGCAAGATATGAATTAATTAGGCCTACTTGTAACACTAGCTCAACTTGACTCATTTAACAAAAACCCGTTCAACGATTTTTAGTTTTGGCAGTGAAAAAATTATAAATATTAACAAAAAATGGTTTTATAATTTAATTATCTCTTGCTTTCTCTTCCAATTCTTTCTACTAAGTTTCCCCGTCTGACCTTAGTGCAAGTAAAGTGTGCCAGATTGTTAATAAATGCATTTGAAAATGTCTTATTTTATAGGCTCAAGCAAATAGTAGCCTCTCTTTGGCAATATTAAGACAGTCTGGCTTATTTCTAAAAAAATAGCATTACTCATGTTCTGTTAAATGCTTTTCTGCAAAAGTTGATAATTGAAAAGGGGAAAAAAATTATGCTCGAAAATAATGGATCTTAAACTTTTAACAACTTGCTAATTGCAAAACACTTATGCAAATTTGTAGTTTTTTGACTCTCATAACAGTTTCAAAATAATTTAGATCCTTTTGCCCGTACACCAAAGTTATACTTAGCAGTAGGAAGAATTATTGATTATTGGATGAATATTCATTTTTTAAATAAATATTGCTTGTATTTTCTAATTTGTCAAAAAATAGGGATACATACTTAAAAAGATATTTACAGCATTGTGTTTGACTAGACTAGTAAATATTCTATAGCTATTATTTAGTTAGGGAAAAAAATATATTTTACTGTTAGTGAATACTGTGCGAGTGCATTTGTAGCAAATTTAATCGTTCTAAAGATTCTTTTGGAGGAAAATATTAAATTGTCAATTTAACTGGATATTTCTGTAGTTTTCTGTGTATTGGCTGCCTGATGAAACAATAGAAATGCTGCTATAAATGCATATGCTGAAGCCTTGGTTTTTTTCTTGGGTAGGGTTTCCGAGAACTACTTGAAGTACTGTAGTAGATTTATTTAAATGCAGAAATAACACCCAGGTACAATTCCTTTTCAAAGACGTAGACAGCATGGCTACCTGTTGCCATAAATGCATTATGTGCTTGGTAGATAACCACTTGCAGAATTAATGCTTCCACTTTCGAATCTGTAAAAATAATTTCAATTTACATTTTTAAAAATATCTGGAGTTTTTTTTGAGGTATACTCGTACCTGTGTGACCCGGTGAAGTTTGGGTCAGGCTGAAATCTGTCCAGTTGAGAGCCTGCTGAGTGTAGGGCCATTTGTTGCTGTGGCAGCTGCAACTGCGCTTGCATCCCTCTTTCGGCAGCTAAAGCACGCTCTCTCTGTAATCTGGAAATGGCAAGAAAGTTGTCAGTAGTTGAATTAAGGCTTAAATTTCATACACTGAATTTAGTTTCATGTTAATTTTTTTAGTACATGTACAGCTAACAACGTTAGTGAAACTTACCACACCATCCCTTAAATATTCCCAAACGCTGAGTGAAGGCAACAAATGTAATCAAAACAGTTTGTTAGTACAAAAATACTTGAAACTTCATTATTTGTAATATCTATATGTAAGTGGGTTAATAATGATGTTAGCTACGACATTTTTTTATTGAAAAACACCTTTTAGTAATTGCGCCCAAGTCAGAATGACAGATTTGGCAGAGTGACGTGAAAGATTTAATTAATGCTGTAACTCCATATTTTGCAAAACAGAATGGAGTCACTGCTAACCTATGTTCTACATTTTGCCATTTTTTTCTTAATTTATAAAAGTAATTTATATACATTAGAAATATTATACCCATGTTGCAAGATTAACTCGATCACCCCAGACCTATGCCTAACCACTAATCCCAGCATTGTAATTTGGTCCATTTCACCTTATTATGCATTCTGAATTCACCATTGAATGCACTTGGCTAAGCAAGTAACATGGGTCACAGTTATCCAATATTTCCCATTTTCACTCCATTTTTTTTAAAGAATTTCTAGATTTGTCCAATATTATTGCAATAATTTTCTTATAATTCCTATTTTTTTTAGCAAATAATTCTTGAATATATATTATACATATAGTCCTACATTTTCTATATTTTGATAAAATTGCTTCATGTGACTGCAGACTTTGGAATATGAAACTTCATGTGAACTCACTTGTTTTTTGACTGGCGCATAAATTGTTGTATTTTACGAGCCGCTTGGTGTTGCCGTCTTTGTGAATAAGTTCTCCTGAAAAAAGGAAATGCATTCACACTTGAAAGATTGAGAATTAGAAGTGGATCGTAATAATCTCGAGACTCAGTCTTAAGTTGGTATTGTTTTAAATTTGCCTTTCGTTCTTACCTGATTCCACATCCTGTTGGAGTGCCTTCACGGCTTTGCCGAATTCGATCCTGTTGTTCTTTGTAGTTTCGGTAGCAGTTTTGGATGCGGACTGCCGCTTCTTGGCTCTTCTTAAAGCGTTTGTGTTCACAGTAGCTCCTGTACTGATTTTGTATCACCATTGCAGCTCTTGTCATTTGCTTGAAGTAGGCATACTGCAAATTGCAATGCAGAAACATTTGTATATCAACTATTTTACCAGTGAAATATTTACAAAGAGAATGATTAGATTCACATTGTCAGTTTCTTACCTGTTTATAACGTCGATAATAGTTCTGTATTATGATAGCTGCTGCTCTTTCTTTGTCCTGTTCCTCCTGACGTTTGCGACCCTTGTAATGTCGGTATGCTTTTTGGATTGTTTTTGCAGCTTCGTACAATTCTCGTTGCTCTTTATCTATAAGAAACATGAAGTTTTAAGTACAAAATGTTAATCAGGACAAGAGTACTGTTGATCAGCTTAGAAAATCTTACCCGAAAGGGTGAGATTGGAAAAATCCTTCTCCATGATTTTTCCAGATGCTTGGAAGAATTCACAAAAGTCTGCAGTTGTCGGTGGTGGTGATGGAGAATCCAGAGTGAAGCTACAGGGGCTCTGGAGACACGAGGAAGATGCAGGACTGAGAGAGGATGTTGGCGTGCCTACCTCACAATACCTGAAGAAACAGACAAAATTTAAAAAGGAAAAATAGACAAAATACCTATTTAAAAGAACGGATACAAACCTGTAATTATGGTCACTGTATTCAAAAGTGAATTCATCCCTTGCCAAAATTGAACCATCCAATTGCATTTCTATTGCATCTTCGTTGGAAATTTCAATGCATGTATGACGTGGAGTAGGATCACACCCACTATCTTCCATCAAATTATCATCAAGGGTGGATGCCTGTTTATTCAAAGAAATATTTCAATGTGCAAATAATATTGGCATAAAAATAGGAATAAAATGTGAAAATTGATAACTTACTTTGATCCTATCGGGCAAGGCTGCAATGATTTGTTCTGCCAGTGTAAGAACTCTGGTGTCTTGCTCACCCGTTGTGAGGTTCAAATTTAAATCACAACTGCTGAAACTTTCACGCCGGCTCAAAAATTCTGTTTTGTAAAATGCAGTATAATGCTTTATAGTTCAATATGTAATTTAAATTACACGTTTTTTTTACATTTTTTTTTAAATTTTGATGGTCATACCTGAATGCTTTTGCTTCTGCAGTTCGACCTCTTCATCAGACACTCCAACAACGTCAATGTAGGGACTCCCATTGGCAATAGTCGTTTCACCTAGAATTCAAGGAAATTGTATTTTTACAAGTTCTACAGCTATACAGACAAGCATTTTTAAGTCGAATTTTAACGTACTTGTGTCCATGAGAACAACTGGTGAACTGACACGTTCTTCCTTAATTTCGCACCCTATCACAGAAAGATTGTCCACGGGTGGCGTAAGAGCAGTGGTCAGTGGCAATGACAGGCTACGATCGTGTCTTGAAAGTCTTGGTGATCCACCATCCAGGGATGACCGTTTGTTAGTTTCACCTTGAAAAATATTGATGCCACTGTCAACTGAAGATCTTTTCGACAGAGTCCCACGTCTTGTTGGAGTCACTGCATTCTCTCTTTGTGGACTGGACATTGAAGTCAGTGATGCTGGCGAATGCCCTCTGTCTCCTGATTCACTTTTCACATCGAGTGGAAGATCCAAACTCAACTTGTGATTCTGGTTATAGCCATATCTTTGGAAAGAAAAGTAGAATTTTAGTTTTGATTTCTGGTATATTTTCCACACTAAAAAGGTCTGGTTTTAAATGGCATGCCTTGATAGTGGTGTTATGAAACTATCCGCTCTAGCCTCATCATTGAGGCAGTGAGCTTCTTCCAGTTTTTCAATTTCTTCAGCAAGTTCCTCATTGCCGCTTGCCCTAGCCGCATCAATTGGGTTGCGACCATGATTGTCTTGGACATGAAGCGCGTTGCGGTTCCACTGGTACAACATCAGTGCTATTTCTTTGTGTCCCATGGCACAAGCCCACATCTGAAATACAAATGATTGAAAAAGTCAGATGCTTTTCATGAGAATCTAGAATTGCTTTAGTGTCATCCACATATTACTTAACACCAAAGATGGGGGGATTCATGAGTAAATGAAAATATTTTTAAATTAATACTTTGGATCTTCCCGTTATTAATTCTTGCAACGTATGGAAGACGTTAAATTTTAATGAACTAAATAGAAGTTGGCTAGGAATACGTATTAAAAAATTGATTTTGGGAAGCCAGTCTTAAAACTTACCAGTGGTGTACAATTGTTAGCATCTCGGCTAAGAGCATCAACTTCCGATTGCAAGGTGAGAGAAGGATTTTCGGCCCTCCAGTGAACAAGCGTACAGGCTAAACGTACATATCCCAAAGCAGCTGTCAAATGGAGTAGGGTCATGCCCTTTGAGTCGTGAAATGGTAAAGGGCCAATGTCTTCACCTTGCCAAACAGCCGTTGTCATTAGTTTACATAATGCAACCAAACAGTCCTCAATATTATCACATCTTGAATGCCCAGAACACTCATTCTAATATAAAAATATAGGGCATTAGAATTCGTCTAGCTTTAAACCATTAGTCTGAGGGATTCTTACTCTGCATGATCTGTCTCGTCTTCCTGTCCTGAAAGCTAATTTCGATTCGATTTGCCTTAGTCTTTCTGCCAATTTGTTTTTTAACGATGAATCTGCAATGGAGAATGTGTAGGTATTATTAAATGATTTGTCGCCTAGCTTTGATATTTATACTTTGTTAGATCATACCATCCTTTGTTAGCCACTCTTCTGCTTTTGTTGTTTGCGATGAATTTGGCTTTCCCTTGTATTCAAATATCACAGAATTTGAGACCACGAATCCTTCACAGGCTACTTGCAAAGATACTAGACCCACTTCATGGGCTATAAATGTAATTCAAAGTATGTAATTTCTGCATTTTTAACTACTAGATGCTAAATTTTAAAGAAAATATGATGATGAATAAATACCTGGACAATAGCATCTTAAAACCCCACTTTGAACCAATGTGGTAGGTACAGCAACACCATCGAAGAGAATGCTATATGGGGAGGACGTGGAGTACCAGGGTCCAGTGACTAGCACTTTAACACCACCCTAAATAGATATTACAAGTTTTATTTGTTAATATGTTTGCATATGTATTTATTATAAATGTACTTGGTTTTACTGTATTTCTTCGGTTTGTAGTTGTAATACATGTTCGATTAAGTTGCCTAAAGCTGAATAATTTTGTTCTGAAATTTTGTTTCCAATATGGGGCTCAGTGCGCATGTTTATTCCAGCAGATCAAATGTAATTGGCACGTGCATTGAGCCCCATTTTTAGGACAAAATTTCTTCAGGACAGTGCAGCTTTAATGCATTGAAGCACAATTCAAATAAACATTGCCATATTGGCTAAACAAGCCAACAAATGTACAAAATAGAAACTGGGAGAATATGGGAAAATTTAGTAAATTTTGGCTTTGAAAATCTGAAAAGCAATAAGAGCTACCCTATCTAAAATTTTAATAAATAATGCAGAATCCATATGAAAACCAATACCACTTTAAACCAATATTTTACTAATACCAATTGAATTAATCAATCGGGTTTCATAATGTTTTGGGATGAATTGGTTCATTAAACTTAATGGTTCAATATAAATTGGCATACCGGTATTGGGTAAATGGTCCTAATAATATACATCATTATCAAATAGGTCTACATACTTATTGTGGGATACCATACAAGCAATATAGTAATGTATTCTAAAATTATTCACTGTCATTTATGACTAATCAGTACAGACCAACATATTCCCACATATACCAATTCTACCAAAGTTCTACAAAATCTCTCTAGCCTTGATTTTTTAAGAAAAATTAGGCAACACTACACTTACATCAGGGTATGACCACTCAGGAGAGAAGTCAGTAATATTAGCTGTACCCTCACGGTAGTCCATCCGGCATGCCAATGGGCCACTCTGTACTCCAGTCCTCCCCCCACAGAAGTTTGGGTTATGGGTTGTACCATTTAAACTTGACAAATGAGGCGCGAGATCACCAGCACTTAAGGTATCCAAATCGGGAAAGTCTGTCAGCATGTCGAATGCGTCAAGATTGGCAAACACGTCATCATCTGGTGTGGATATATCATTGTCAATGAAATCCATGGGATTTAAGTCGATGGGATCCATATCTAACCTCCTGAGGTTTTTCAATGAAATACGGGAAGATGAACACGAGGGCAGATTAGCCGAAAGAGTTTTTTGAATATCTTCCTGGGACAAATCCAGAATGTCATTGTCGAACATGCCCAAACTTTCACTTTTGCACCCACTATCACAAAGATCAGTGTAATTTGGAGAATGCGACTCCAACTTCATGGTGCCATCGTCATTGGTTAGCATGCTTTCGTAGCCCGAAGAGCTCATGATTAATCCCGAATCAAGTTTGGAGGAAGATGAAGCCACAATTGCATCAGAAAGACTTACAGGCTCCTGTTTCAGTTCCCTACGCACCGAAGAGCTGCTCATGGTGGTGGCCGTAGACACCGGTCCCTGATTACTGCACACGAAAGAAGCTAAGGTCAGTGGGGTTAAGGAGGTGGAGGTCACCCCAACGCCCCCTGCTGCGGGTGTGCTGTTGAGGATGAGGAGTCCCCCACCACCCTGAAGCTGAGACAAGTTGAGGATAAGAGGAGCTGCATTGGAATTCTGCTGTCCAGAACTGGCTTGGGAGCCGGTGTCTCCAGCCCCGCCCTGAAGGGGCGTGGCACATGGTGTGGAAGAAGTGAGCAAGAGACTTCCACTACTATTGCTTCTTCCTACTCCTGCCTGAGGGGTAACGTCCGAGTTGCTGACATGCCCACTGGCCACTCTGGCCACTGTCTTGTGCAAAGAATGACTGCTGCTGTAAGACACAACACTGTTGGACAGGGCATTGTTGGAAATCTGGTGAGAGGAAACTGTGGAAGTATTTGTGGCGCCTGCACCGGTTTTTGGAGAAATGATGCGGTGAAGGGTGTGGCTGCACTTTTTGTCACACGTAGTCCCGGTTCCTGGCTTGGTGTCGTTGCCCACGCATTCGTGCGACTTGACCTGTAGCCTGGTCCGTTGCTTCTCCATGAGCTGTTGGACAATGACCTCCACAGTTTCGGCTGTCTGCTGAGGACAGAACAAGGCCTGTACATTAGCTTCCCTGTTGGCTGTGTATCAGCTCAAGAAAAAAACGATGAAGGCATGTCATTAATATAATACTCACGGATATTTCCAGTTCATTGTTGAGGTCTGGCTCATTTTCACTGAAGACTATGAATGGAAAACAAAATTAACTACTACATCCAATGCAGTTTTTGAGAAACAATTTGGGAAAATACTTACACATGGGCTTCAACTGGGACACTAGTTCTTCTTTGGTCCATTCTTTCTTGTCACCATAAAAACTGAGGCTTGGAGCAATCACTAATTTGTTATCATCGCTGTATGGGACATTCAAGTAATGAACTAGGACGATGTCCGGATTCTACATGAGTGAAACCCCTAAGGTTTTTAGATGACTTTTGTAAACTGATTATAACAAATGTAAAATTTTACGTGAATTTACCTGCAATAGCCAGTAACATCTCCGGTGAAACGTTGGCAAGATAGCCGAGTGTACGTAACACCCATAAATGCACTGAAATGGTTTTAACATGTTATATTATAATGCTTCCACTTTACAAGGTATTGTCTTTTTTAGAATTATGGACACCATTGGTAAAGCCATTTTTTTGTTTACTTTTTTAAAATCTTTTGGTTATTTTTAAGTTAATCCATAGAGCATCTCAATAAACAAGACAGTTTCAAAAGGATCAAATATGGCCATTTTTCCTAATTGAATTTATTAAATGTGACAAACAAGCATTGCTTTGGGAATGAATAATATGGGTTATCATCGGTGACCCATGATAATTATTTTGATAAATCCATTAAAGTATACTATGGAAAATTTCAAAATGATTCATCTAACAGACATAAATTATGATTGAGTAAACCGCATTGGCAATTATACACTCGTATTCCATGTTTACCAATGCATTTTTAAAACTTGCATTTATTTAACCACGAAAAACTATTAATTTAAGGAATAAATACGGATTATTTGGAAGATTTCTTTGAGGTTTTCAAATGCCGTAAACTGTTTCACATATAAATGTACAGCTCTTTATTCTTCAGTAAATTAAAAATGTTAAATGTTTGTCAGTGGTGTCTATTAAAGGGGCATTCCCATCACAAACTTTTTTCTCAAAAATGGGATTCATTGCATGTGCATATTCTAGCAAAAACAAATGTAAGTTGCACAAGCAACTGACCCCCATTTTGGAACAAGACTTTTGTGAGGAAAATGCTCTTTAGGGGCAATATCGTGGAAACTGTCTTACTTCTGTCCCTTGCACTTTCAATTTCATATGATCCTCTCGAGTTGTTTTTCCATCTTTTCTCTTTTTCCAACAATATCCGTCTCTTCTGTATCGGACTTTCTTGCGACTGTACAATAACATGGAACCACTCTTGGGCCTGAAATTAAGAAAACAAATTTTTTTTTAGTTTTCTAATTATTTTAAATGCAAAGTCTTTTCGTGGAATCAGTTTCATTTCAACACTGGATCTTTGCAAAACGCAATTTATAAATTTTAATTAAAGTGAATTAAGAAATTCAGGGTATAATAAATTCTTATTAAATCCTTATTTTTTTTATATCGAAAACTCATTGAGTCTATATTGCAAATCAGGAGTTGTTACTTGTAAATTTGTTCAGAGAAATGGCAAGTCAAAAAGCAAGGCTAAATTTTTAGCAATTCGCTGAATTGATTAATTCTGTGAATGGGAAAATTAGTTATTTTTTTCTCCCAGAGAATCATTAGTACTGACATTTTCCTGTTTTTAACCGCATTAGACAACATCAAGGGACTTGGATTTTCAACTAGAGTAAAGATCGGATTTGTTTGCAATTTGTCATCATCTATTAATTAACTTTACGAAAACCACAAGTAAACACATTTATTATAGGCAAGTCAAGAAATGAGAGATTTTCTGCTTGAAATCTTGTTTTGACCTTACTGTCTAACTGTTTACTGAATGCCTTTCTCGATAGTATTCAAGCCCTAGCATAATAAAAATAGTCGTGGGCGTACATTAGTGAGTTTTTTGTCATGAAATAAGGCATCAAATAAACATCTTGCACATTAAACATTCTTTTGATCAAGATAGATGACTGATGGCAAATACACTTTTTGAAGTAAACAGCCTAACTTGCTCTTTTTTTCTTCTTTTCTTTTTGCTTAAAAATGTACTTAAGAAAGACGTCGGATTTTTTTTCCTGCAGAAATTTAAAGCTCATAAATTTAGATTTATTTAGTAATGCCGGATTCATTTTTAATGCAATAAATCTCTGTACGGGGTTTACAGCAGCAGTTGTTGGGAGGTTGAACTTATATATC
Organism: Proteroiulus fuscus; assembly: GCA_034700285.1. NCBI lineage: Eukaryota > Metazoa > Arthropoda > Diplopoda > Julida > Blaniulidae > Proteroiulus > Proteroiulus fuscus. Next base: position 6,990 of record JAQIXP010000104.1, on the reverse strand, counting down.
TTACTGGGACCCAAGTACAGAAATGTGTCTTTTGGAGTTTCATGATAACGAACGTGATTCACATTTTTAAAACATTTAGGCGTTTTTTTCCTGCTCAAAATGGTTCTATAATTCACCAGGAATGACTCCCCCCTCGTTTTTAAATGCTTCTACTTCCCAATGATGGACAATTTGAAGGTTTGTTTAGTGTTCTTCTTGTCCCTTCCATCATGCACTCTCCTAGGCTGGACATTGAATGGGTCAGTAAATCTTACCTGATTTTGACTTCTTTGGAGAGCCATTCTTCATGCTTTTCAAAGCATATCAAGATGGCAGCTATTTCCTAAAAGATGCAAAATACAGATATGAAATGAACATCATCCGGGTATGGCTGTGGAATTTCTATTTTGGATGTCCGCCAAATGGGCCATTATGCTCTGTGCAATGAGTTATGGATTCCCCCTCCCGTCTTTACTATGGTCCACTCCTTGGCTTTTAGTGAAAACGACTTCTTATTCTTGAAAAGTAAGAACAGAAGTTGAAATGGAGAAAGTTAAGCTTTGGAAAAAGCCGATTAAAGACATTGGAAGAGAAAATGGGGCCAAGGAATTAATGTTAGGCACATTGTGGGCCGTGGCACTCACAAATCACCTTATTATTTATGATCCTTTCCCTTAAATCTCTTCGTAAATTTGCAAATTAGAAGTTAAAGAGAAAAGCATTGTCGCTTTATGTATAAGGAAGCAACATCCTAAAAGTCCATACAGAGCACTATTATCGTGCTTAGAAAAGCAGTTTTAGGGAATAATATGGCGTTGATGCTGATGGGAGCTAACGAGAAATGTGGATGAGGGAATAAGGGACAGGTAATCGATAAACCTTATCTCTTAACCTTTTTGAAATTTGAGTAAATTCACACTACATTATGTAGCACTTCCTAGCATTACACATTTTTTTTCAAAAATTCCAAAATTGCAAATTAAGAGTGAAAGTGGAAGAAATAAAAATAAAAGGAAATTAAATATGGAGCCAGGCACATAATATTATAAATGGTTTATGCGTAGCTTGAAAGTCAAGGAATAAAGGATTTTGTCAGGAAAAGTCAGGGAAAATCTCAAAATAACCAAGAAAGTCAGTGAAATAAAATAAAGCTATTTTATATAATGTGGTTAAACAATATAATGCAGTATTCTACACTATCCAATTTCTTGTCATAATTTTCTATAAATGTTTCAATTCATTATTATATAATGGCCAAAACCACCCACCCTTTCAGCTTAATATGAAACCTTTTATGAAAATATTTTGAAAAATTTAAAATTTTGCTAAGTACATAACCACATTTTTCTTAAAGATAAATCTAGAAGATAAGAAAAGTATAATATGTAAATCAATAAATATTTGTTTTCCTGTTAATGCGTATAGTATATTCTGTATTTGTGTTTCAATAGAATCTGATAGGCCTACTAAAAACCTGCGAATTTATGTTGCAAATAATCTAGATTTCCCAAATTTTCCAAATGTTAAGCATATGGCTTGAATGTCTGATAATAAAATGCGCATTTGGCTTTGAATTCTATGGTAATGAGCCGGTTTTTCTTACTGAGGTTATGAAAATCCATACGAAAAATGTGTCTTTGAAAATCCTCATAAATGAAAATTGGTTTCTTTAAAATATTGTCGAAAGCTATTTATCGTCATTTAGCTTGTCATTTATGTGAAATTCGTCAATGAAATTGGCTTTTCGCAGTGAGCCTGATTCAGCCTTTGTTGCTCGTAATGGGATTTCAGGAATGTTGGCTTATATTCTAAAAAAAGTTTGCAAATGTGAATATATTTCATTAAAAAAATCAATTAAACGATTTTTGAGAGCATACCAACACATTAGATGCTCTGTTTCACTCGTGAAGCAATTTCTTACACACTGGGAAAAAAAAGTTAAAAAACTATTTCTATAGGAATGACAACAACGACGTAGAAAGTAATTTATTTTATGATTGAGGACACTTTTTTTACCAATTGGACTGAAATGAGATTTCTGCTGATTTCGGTGTAAGAGTTTTATGGAGCATGATACATTTTATCCCTTAGTCATCAGTTATTCTGATGTAATAGCTAAAATGAACTTTTTCTAAAATAAAGGAATCCCAGGGATTTTATTAAGCTATATTATATTATTTTTAGATATTTACAGTTAATAAGCTGTCCCCAATACAGCTTTAATGGGTTGATGCCGTGCAGGGATGTAACAACTATGAATTGATATGAAATATGTGGAAAAAAAATGATATTAGAAAAACGGTAGGAAAATGGTGAAAAAACTGGCAGGTTGCTTGAAAAATTTGACCATTTGTCAAGATTTCGCAAAAATGTATTTTAAAAAATAAAAACGAGCAAACGTAACCAAAAATAAAGGTGTTTCAATATGTAAAATAAAGATGCCGAACTTAAAGGTAAAAATTGTTAACTTGAGAAATTTTTAATTAAATATAAAAGCCAAACTTAGTGACATTTTGGTAAATGTATTTTCTTTCCCCATTTACAACAATAAACTGGTGAGTTATAAATCAAATTGAAAAATGTGACCAAGTTAGACACTTTGACACTAAAAGTGAGAAAAATATGAAATATGAAAAAGTGAATAGTTGGGGTACGGTATTAAGAAAAGTGATAAAATAAGAAAATTGTGATTGAAAACATTGACAGAAATAGGTGCCACTGTCATATCTCTAGTTTGGTGTTTGTAAGTGTTCTATAAATATGCTTTTAAAGTTTATTTCTTGAAAACTTTTCAAATGTGTCTGACATAGTGCAATATCACCTTTATCCATGTGTAATGGACTCTCAAGTCCATATCCTTCTGGGAAAAGGGCACATGTTATGCACATTTCTATTGCAGTTGACCCCTACTGTGTGGTCACTTTTATTCATACATTCCGTGTTCGAGTCATCAGTTATCCAACAGCTTGATGACAGGGAATCGCACATTGATCCGTGCATCTTGATGTAAAGTTGAATTGAAACCTTTCAGCGCAAAATTTTTTTTCTCTCTCTTTTACAAAAGTCAACATCTGTAGCTGAATGTCCACTTCTGACACCAGATTCTTTCAATAACTTTATGTTTGTGTTCGTTTACTTATTTATAGCATTATTGTATATTTTTATGGGAAATGTGTAATGCACACATTACAGAGACATTGAAAAAAAAATCCCTAAGCCGTTTAATAGTCAGAAAAGAACTAAACATGCTTGCTATTTTTTCAGTATTTATCACATGAAGCAATTTTGATAAATGTAAAATACTTTGATTGTCCAGTATGATCTTGATTATTCTTAAAAAACGTCTTCAATAGATAATACATCAACCAAACTGAGGACACAGTACATTTCCCAACAGTGATGGACTTTTTGAATGCTTAATTTGTGGCAAAATATTTGTTTTAAAAATTAGTTTTATGCCTTAAGATGTTTTTGAAATTATGACTGCTTCCCAAGTGGCAATACATCATCGAGGTAGCCAATGGCTCTATCAGAATTGAATTTTTTGGAGCGTAGTCCAACTTACATGGAAAACAAGACAGTTAATATCTATTAAGCCTAGAGCAAATTTCTTAGTTTAAAAATATATGAAGCATATTTATTTTAACTCTTGTAAATAACGTTAACAGTTGTACTAGCATACATCTAAAGTAAGCTCATGCACAATAGGGAATCCCATTTGAAAATTTGCAATTAAAATGCGATCAGAAATAAGCTGAAACTGAATAAACATGAATCAGCGTTGACTTGGAATAGTTTTAATTTTGATCTCTTGTTGGCACAGACTTTTATGCCCATTTTTATAACAAGAATTATTATTTTCATTGCTGAACTATAGTTTTACTGCCTAAAAAGGGCAAATCATCATCTAAATGCATGCTTACTTTAAGATGCTATGGCAGCTTGTCATAACAGAAGCATTAGATTTTCGTCATTAAAAGCTGAAGATGGCCTCCAAAAGAGTGAAAAATGTAATAGTGTGCATTGAGGCGAATTAAAGTTGGTAAAAGCATTTTTAGGATAAAAAAGAATTAAGAAAGTCAACATCATAGAGATCGATTAAGTGAAAGGCAAGAAAAAAAGGCTCAACATTCATTCCATTAGTTACAACTTTTGACTTCTAAAGTGATATAGCACGACATTTTAGCATCAACTTAGCTTGAATTAGGAATAAAAATTATACAAAGAATTCCTAAAAAGAGAAGAAATGGCATTGGTAAAATTTTATTCATTGAAACATCCTTAATTCTTAATTTGTATGCCATATTAATCTTATACCCCAATCACTTGGACATTTTGATCATAATCTATAAAGCATTAATCATGGTAATAAATGCAACAAATCATGATTTGCTTTTGCACAAGAGTTGAAAACTTGGTTAAATGGTTTAATCATGATTGGCTAATGCATTATGGGAATGTGGCTTTCTGGGTGCATTATGGGAATGTGGCTTTCTGGGTAATGCAAATGGCTGTCAAAGATAGTTTGCAAAGGAATGTATGCGATTAAGCAAGTTAATATTAAAACCTTAAATCATGATTTAATGTTGCTCAGTTTCTTGATAGGATTTATTATGATTGACCCTATTTTTTAACTGTTGCATTCTGGGTAATGCAAATGGCGGTCAAGGAATGTGGAAAATCGAATGCCAGTGTGCATGGATTTATGGATTTCATGTACCTGTCTAATAATATTCATATGAACCCCAATCTATAATAAATAGCAGACATTAATTATCAGCATACTGTGATTAAATGGGAATGACTATTCGTGCTAATCATGGTATATTTGTTTTAATTATGATACCATCACATGTGGGTGTGGATGAGATATAACATAGGTTATAAAGTAACTGTGAAAATCCAGAGTAAGTCTAGTATCAGGTCATGTGCCATGTCTGAATCATCTTTAATCCACTGCCTTGATAAGCATAGAAGTTATTTACCAAATCTTCCATGCATTTTTAGCATACTCGTATAATGGGATCAAATAACTTCGAGGATGTCATGTGATTGATGTGGATATAGCTCGATTCGACCTGATGTGACTTTTAAAAGGATTTTCACAATATCAGTGATTTTATGCATAGGAAACAGTCGGGGAATGTATATTCTATAATGGTATAATGCCTTTGGGAATATAGTTTGGAACACATAATAAGAAATAAAATAATCCATTAAGTCGTAGGAAAAAGACAGAAAAAGACAGTATTGGGTCAACAGCACTGGTTATTGTTGAAATAGTCTTTTTTGTATTACTTTTATTCTTCGCTATGCATTATTACATCTAAGGAATGTGAAGCCAAAAATTAAATGATTTTAATGGTGACCCTTTCTCCCGTTACTAACAGATGGCGCTAAAATTTCTGAGATTTTACAATTCAGGTATTATTGAGATCCTGACTGAGATCAGGCAATATGGCGCTGCCAATGTGTTACATAAAAATGCCTAGCATTTATAAAGCACTTGTCATGAACTGACATCCCCTTTAAACAAGGCTAAAATACAAACCATAACATTTCCATGGAACTAATATTATCCCAAGAATTTTTGTACGATATTCTTAGAATTTCAGCTGATTCCATGCCAGCAATTTTAAGTGTTAATAATATCCTGCTAAATCAGCATTTGATCTTCTTTTGCAAATTGTGGATTTTCATATCATCACCTCAATGACATTTTTATGTGAATTATTGATATCGATTTAGCAAACAGCACAAGTCCCCTACATGTACACATAGAGTGACCCAGCATGTAGACATGTCTTTCACATCAAAATTATTGATTATTATCAAGAATTGGTCAAGACATTTGTTCAAGCAGTCACAACTTGGGGGAAGTATTTGAAACAAATTCAATTTGAAGTTGCTTCCACTGGCGCACATATTGAAGCTTTGTCATATTTATGGGAAATAGACGAGAATGGACGTCTAGCCATCAGTTTTAGGAACTTGTCATGTGCATTTTTTGTGTGTGAATTCAGCAAAGTTTGGGTGAAAATTTAGTAGTATACGTGCACTGAGAGAGAGATAGCTGTGTATAAATAGCAAAAAGGCAATGCGGAGTGAAAAGGCTATTGTAGGAAATAAAAGCAGTTTTTTTCCCTCCCAAATAAAAGCCCAAAGATGTTTATCCATATTGATTTGCATGCAATTGGAGTAAAATGCGTGACCCTATAGAGATGTTGTGACGTCACTGGAATAAAAGCTAAATAGATAAATGTAGTGATGGATGAGACCTTTGAGAATGGATTAAAACCATAATGGATACATACCATATCCCAATGCGCGTGTGACTCTTGTTAATGATTTTATTTGTATTATATTTGGCAGGGAGCAAAATATCTGGGTTATGTTGCATAGGACATTATGGGCTGTAAATAGTTTAAGATTAATTAATTGATGTACATGTACGTGTATTGGGTAAAATGGCATGAATACATCATTTTCGTTTTTTGTGCCTGAATGAGATTGACTTTTAGCTTCCCTAATGATAATTTTCTTTTGGGTTGGTCATATTTTATGATAATCGTTAAGGGATTTTTAGAAATAGTTGATTTAAAGTTGGACGTTTACATATTCATCTCAGATTTCGTTCTATAGGACAATGGGTATAATCTTCTTAAAATAGTTCAAAATTGTCAGGAATTCAATTTAACAATGATGTAGGGGGCTGTCCACACTTTTTAGAGCATGCATGCTCCTGGAATCTCCATGTTAAATTAAAATTCAAATATCTCAAGAATGGCTAAACATAAATTGACGGGGTTTGATTTTTATGAAGGACAATTAAATTTACTAAAACGTGCACGCGTATAATTTTTTTTATCTGCCCTGTGAGCTGTACAATCGGGCAAAATGTGGCGAAAAACTCAATGGTAAACTTTGAAACTCTATAAATAAATATAAAATGCATGTAATAACAAAATCGAACTTATACATTTTGTAGTAAATTAAATAAGCTTTCCAAAA
>JAQIXP010000103.1:0-36469 GCA_034700285.1 Proteroiulus fuscus | reverse complement strand
TAGGGGTGGCATTGTAAGATCTCATTTGGGGTGGCATGAGAAGTCGCTAGGGGTGGCATTGCCACCCTATGCCACCCCCTGGCTACAGGGCTGCTTGCAATCACTTACAATTGCTTGCAATGATCCATCTTGAACTCATTTTTGTCTTTTTTTTCTCTTTTAAAAAAATTTTCCAGAGGTTTGGCCTTCCACCAATGCAGGTATTTGCTTGCTTTAAATTTCAACATTCCTCAAAAGTCTATGAAAACAGCATGGCATTACTGAACCTTCTAACAACCTTGGCCTTTATTTTTTTTACAGAGAGACGACGATGATATGAATGAAGATGGCATGGTCAACAGTCCATCCGATTTGTCCAGTACGGGTTATGATGTATATATGGATAAGGGAAATGACGAGCAAACAAAGCAGGATAAAATGAGTATACAATCGGATGGAGGAGAAAGTATAGTGGAAACTAAAACTAGAGCCAATGGCAAAATAAGAAAGGTAATTAGTTAATCCATCTTTATATTGCAATTAATAAGCCTCACAAATAGATTCATTAACTGGCAGGTTACATGTATATCCTTCCAGTTAGATTATCAATGCTTATGACGTGCAATTTTACTACAAAATGTTTGTGAAAATGTCAAAAGGTTTGGCTTGCTCACGAAAAAGTGACTAGTTTCTTGGATTTTTCAATATTTATTGAATTATTTTTCGTTTAATTTTGGCAAAATTGCATAATGTTCTTGTGCAACCCATATGCCAAAATGTTACAAAACCGAATTAGTAGAATAACCAATAATTAAAAATATTTTATATTTTCTCTTCTTTATCGAGTTTGCCCTTCCGAACTTTTCGCAAGTCTTCTAATATCTAATTTCGTTCAAGAAAATGGTTCAGGGAATTTAGGGCCATCCGTATTATTAAGTAGAACTTTAACCCATGGGTGGGTGTTACAGGGTGTAATGTTAGAACGTTGCAATTTCTGGATGACAATTAATTCAGAAATTCTTGATGCTTTTTCACTCGCAATTATTTATGGAAGAAATTACAAAAGCTACCGATATTTATATAGAAAGTCGATGTAAAAGCCAATACACGAGAAGCATATTGGAGTCTTCTATATCTCTCTCTCCTTTCAACTAATAGATCTATTTTCGGATTGGGAATTAAATTCTTGCTTTTTTCTTTCATTACAAAGTAATTTGTGGATACGTTTTCTCCATGCAGTTTCCTTGTAAATTCTTTTCTGGGGAAGGTTTGTACAACAGTTTCTAAGCAACGCAGTTCCTCTTTAGCTCATCCCTTGTGTGTGTAGAAAATCGTAATCACATTTTCATTAAAATTATCTTTGAAGTGCAGAAACTCTTCTAGAAGCAATGCTTAGATATCCAACCAAACGTAGTAACAGTAAATTAAAGAAATAGTTATTTTTTATTAGAATCCAGTTATACATGGAGTCAATACCATCTACGTACCGTATGAGTAGTGATAGTTTTCATATCAATATGCAACATCATAATCGTAATATTAATGTAGCCGAGCGTAGCATAGTTCCTTGAAATACATGCGGAATTTTTTATCTATACACTGAAAATTATTCTTTTGAGATTTCAAAGCCACTTCTGGTCATTTCAGGGAAGTATGAGTTTGCCCGGGTCACCATTTAACGTTCGTCGAGGCAGTCGCGGTAGCCACCAGCTGCCGTGGCGACCCAACGGCCGTCGTTTCGGTGACAAAAAACCGCTGGTTCTCTCCACATTCCTGGACGCCCAAGAGCATCTTCCCTATGCAGATGATTCCAATGCAGTGACGCCCATGTCCGAAGAGAACGGCGCCATCATTGTGCCCATTTATGCCAGCCTTGCTTCCAGGCATGGTAGTTACACATCCCACGGAAGTAGAGTGTCCTACACGTCACACGGTGATATAAATGGACGTCCTATTACCAAGGAAACTCAATTACGCTCACGGTTACAACATAATTTGCAAACCCTCGTGCCAGAAGTGGTTATCGATGCCAAGCCAGATTTCGTAAGTATACTCTGTAACGAACCCCACTATAAAAGCCAACACAGGTTTTCAATATTGGTAGTGATTTTGCTGGTGATGGTATTAGAAACATGGAAATTTTGGCATGTTGGTATGCTGGTAAAAGAAAACGTGATGGGGGGTCATACCATACCAACATGCCAACACTAATCAGCGTAGGTGCTGGCTTTCGGTAATAAGCTACTGGCTTGTGAGCCAGCATACCAACATTGGCCAATTTTGGTTTTGGATGTTGGAGTTTAGCAACATTTGGTTGCATTGGTCATACATTACTGGCATGTTTTTCTTCCATTACTTTCTTCTAGGGCAAGCCACTGTCCCTCTTCTCAAAGGCTTCCGCTTTCTCCTCAAACTATGCTGAGGTATTGAGCTTTGCATTAACTGTTTTCCTTAAATCCTTAGTTTTACTTGCAAAGTATACTAACTGAAGCATGCATTTCATAGACAAATTTATCACAAGTTATCGGAGTGTTTAGTATTGTTATGAAATGTAAATGTTTTCTTGTCTAGGAATCCTCCTTAGATAGCGAAGATTTTGCTATAAAAAATAAACACCCCGATAATCCCTTCGTAGAACCATCTCAAAGGAATGCTCTATTAGATATGAAAGGTGAGTAAAAGCGAATTTACCAGAAAGCCATCAGTTGCAAATTGCACAAATATCCAATAATAATGCTGTCTGTTTCTTTGCATTTTCAGATGTTATGGTATTAAGTGAAATTTTTGAACAAGCTGCTGGACAGCAAAATAGAGATAGTGAGCATGGAGGTACCTATCAACTCTTTGTTTATTCGGTGTCTTTATTAAGTTAATTTATACTATTTTCATCCAGAAATAATCAAGCTTTTCATAAAAAAGTGATATGGAGAATTTTGAGACCTACAATTTTTAGACCTACATACATTTTACATACATTTCTTACTTTTTCAATTTATTCTTAACTGATTTTTCTGTTTAAATTTAAAAAAAAACATTTATTTATTATCCCAAATTGAAATTATATGATTTGTTATTTGAAACCACAAGCACAAAGTCAATGCTGAAATAGTTTGGACAATTTATTATTTACTAAGTAAATTACTTTCAGTTCATTTGGATTTCGTAAACATGAATAGATTGCATTACCAGGTATTTAAAAAAAAAAAAAAAAACAGCATCATTGCTCATCAAAAAGGGAAGCATTTTTCTTCCTTTTTAATGTAAAATAAAAGAAAAATACTAAATCGAAGAATTAAAATAAATGTTTGGTCAGGCCTGTAATGCTACAATATTAAAGTTAATGCATGAATCCATCAATTCAATTGATCATCCTTATTTCTAAGGCCATTATAATTCAACTGTCAAATGGGAATTCAACAGGAAATTTTGCATGAATCATTGTGACATAGTCTTATTTTGTGCACATATGAAAATTGCATAATTCTCAGATAAAAATGCAAATTCAAACATGCGCCCAAAATAATTGGTTATTCTGTGATTATTATTAGTACTGTTGTATTATGCATGATTGTTTCAAATTTTACGAGGAATTTGCCAAGGTGGCAAAAACTGCCATCAATTTTTCCATTGAATTTTGTGTATATAGTAATCATAATAGTTGAAGGAACAGGCAAGTGCATCCTAACATAATTTCAAAGTAATGCGTAATGCTTACATTTTATTGTGATTGTGTGCTTGTGATGTCATGTTGTCGTGCAGAATAACCTCTTAGCTGACTGTAGTAAAGTTCACATTTCTTTTGTACTGCATAAGTCATTGGATTTGAAAAATATTTGAAAATGTACTAAAATTATTAACGAATTGAATACGAAATTCGTAAACAATATTTAAAGTTTTTTTTAATTGGCATCCTCTCAATTTTTCTCACATTTTCCATATTATCCAGTTGTTAGATTCCTTTCGACTTCCAATTGTGAAAGAAATATGAACAGTAGTGACCTAGCCTTACAAAACATTTTGAAGTGTTACTAAAACAATATACAGTATCCATCTATTATTTTCCCACAGATGAGGAGGAAGAAAAACCCAAATGGAAAGAACGTTGCTTAGTATGGTGTTACAAATACATAGATGTTCTCTGCCTATGGGATTGTTGTGATTGCTGGATCAAGTTCCAAGCCTTCCTGTGTCTCATTGTATATGACCCATTCGTCGAGCTATTTATCACGCTCTGTATTGTAGTCAACACCCTGTTCATGGCTATGGACCACCATGGCATGAACACATCCATGGCTGATGTGCTTCAGGGAGGCAACTACGTAAGTGGAAATGATCAAAAAAACCAAAGTCCCAATTTTACAAAATTTCTATTTAGGAATATTTAAAAGACAAATTTGGCTTCATTTACAATCCCTTAGTTCTCACTTTATATTTGGAGCCAACCACATACTGTGTAACACCTATTCTTTAAAATTTGCCCCTTCCCCCGAAGAATCAGAAACAAAAAACAACACTTTAGCCTTTAAAAAAATGCTAGCCTTGCCAAGATTTGTGTAGCTACATTCAAAATTAAGATTCAAGTAAATCATATTTAAATTACAAGTTTGGCCGCATAAATTAGTCCTTGTAGACCATTTTAAATCTTTCAGAATTCACAAGAATTGCATAAATAATAATGGTTGTAAATCTAGCATAATTAGGGAATAATTTGAGTTATTATGTTAAAATTAAACTACAGTGTATTTCACTTTTTTCATGAATTTCGAAAATATGTACAAAACGATATATAACATTTCTCCCTTGTAACAAACTGTAACAAAATTAGGTTATACACCTCCCCCCCCCTTCCTTTGGTATTACTTAATATGTGGACGACCCCTTTTGCATTTTTAAAGGGAAAGTCCAGAGGTTTTTCAAATAATAAATTCAACTTGCAAAACATTCAGCCGTGACGTTGCATGACATCACTGTGATGTAAGCATGGAAAATATTTCAGGAATTTTCCCTAATACACATAAACATTCCAGACAGCTTTTTTGACATGATGATGCAGTGAAACGTCATGAAACGTCACAACTGCATTTTTTACAACTTTATTTATTATTTTATTTGTTTATTTACCTTATTTTTCAAAAATGAATTTGGATTTCTTTCCTTTTGACAACTAAACTACAGCATATATTTTTTTTCATTTTACACTGGACTTCCCCTTTAAAGGAATGTGAAAGCCATAATAATTTTCAGGGATTAGTTTGGCTTTAATTATAGGGAATACACTTTGGAAATGAGCACTGAGCTTCATGCATGTCAGCCTAGAATATTTTTCCTTTATTGCAGAAAAATTGTATAAGCAATTCCAACATTTCCCACAAGCTTCATTTCTCGTATAAGCACTTTCAATTTTACTTTAATGCCGTTGCATTTCTTTGCCATTATTTCTATATATTTTTGCCAGTCAGGCAGGGCTGCTCGTTACCTGCACTTTTAAAATATGTAAAGATTCTTACGATTTTCTAGCATGATTCATAACAAGGGACAGCACAACAACTTTTTTTTAAAAAAATCTGAAACTAAGTCTTTCTATGCTGTCTTCCCTTAGGACCCAGTAAAAACGTTCCGCAATAAACAGAAGAAAATCTGCAGTCTTGCTGGTATTAAAACTGCAGAAAATTAGATTTATTATGAAACAAAAATTGCCGTACTTAAACAGTGGAATATCTAGTTTCAACTGCAAAAGAAAAACAACTGAAAGAACTGCTGTTTTACATCAGAAAAATTGAAGATTTTCCTCAATTTTCCTTGCTTTTTGTACACAGCAGCTTTTCCATTTTATATACATTGGATTTTCTACACTTGTAACATCCGAAAAACATCACAATATAGCACAAGTGGCAGATCACAAATATCAAAATGAGAAGAGTTGAGACGGTGATCCAGAGAAAAGAGATATCTGATAACTACACTAAATCATTTAAACGTCTTATACTTATTAGACATAAATCATTTTGCTCTGGATCACCGCCAAACATCACAAATTTTGCAGTATATTGTGGAACGTTTTTACCAAAAAGAAAACTCCATTGGAGCCTAGTCAAAATTTTATTATTGAGTGTAGATAGACTGTGTGTGCTGTGTGTGTTACAAATAGTTTAATTAGCAAATATTAATCAGATGGTTCATTAAACGGATCAAGGTAAGCAATATCTTTTGACATGTGCAGCACATTCAAAAGAGATAATCCTAGTCATAATTTTGCTTTTTTTTCCTCCCTTGCATTTTCTGGCCTATGATTTTCATTTTCTCAACCCACATTTTACTTAGATACTGCTAAAAAAAACAAGGTTGGTATGATTATTTTGTACGGGTTACACATCCTGTAGGCTGGTAATTCCAAGTTGCATGTTATCGAGCTCTTAATTACCACCTGGCACATTCAAATACAATAAAATTGACGTGCTCATGTTTTTTTAAGTCTTCGTCTAACAGGTAATGGGCTTCTTTCTACATAAGAGTCAATTATATTAATATTTTTTAAATATCAGCATCGTTTAACCTGTTGAGGAAAGATGCTCATAGCATTTCAGGAAGAAAATCATCGCTCTGTCATGTGGGAAAACGAATGCAAAATCTAGCTTGTTACCTAACTATCTTAATACTTTTTTTCCAGCCAGCATGCGTGATCCTCCTGCTTCAATCACAAAGGATTATTTTTATGCAAGCAAAATAAATCTTAATTTCGACAGTTTCTTGTGCCTATTGATCAATTAGGATTTCCAAATCATTCATTGTGGAGAGCCATATATATTTACAGCACAGCTTCAACTACCATTTTGAGAAATATCAAGCCCTGAATCATTGACTCATTATGGAAACCTGTGTGCCAGTTTTCATAGTAGGCCTATTGCTGAAATTGCAAAATAACAAAACGGATAAACCAAATAATGGAGGAAGAATAAGGAATTGCGATTTAGCCAATGGCTTTATAAATTTACATTATGAATAACAAAAAAAAACAAGATTTGCTGTAGACCTCAATGGGAATACGTGTACTTTTTGCCAGTGGTCACATATTCGTTGTGAAAATACGAAGATAAAATGTGCGTGCAGGTGAAGACGATTTAATGGATTATCATAGAAGAAAGTAATGCAAAAGTATCAGTTTTGTCTCACTGACTCAGAATGGATACATCTGTCAGTCTCACAATAACCAACCCAGTCTGGAATACAATATTTGCTAATGAGTGACACCGTAATGGTTTCCATAATGTGCAACCCCTCCACGCTCATCCTAATCATCATCATCATCATTTATTTGCTCCAGATACTTTCAGCTTATGACTTCATGCACAGCCTATTTTGCATGTTTTCTGATAATGTATCACATTTGCGGCCTCCACGTTTGAATGATTTCATTGCTTCTTTTTTAAATTGATAATGCTTTGCAGTGGAAGAAAGCTTTGGTAAATTCTTTCCAAGACACAAGTGTTAGATAAAGCCATTAAATTGTCTTGAAGTAAAGGGCTTCAGATGTCCCAAAAACTCTTTATGTATTTGCAAGTCACTCGGTAACAAGATTGGCCATTGATCATACTTTCTTTCTTTCTTTTTTTGAATAGTTCTTCACAGCTACCTTCGCCTTTGAAGCCTTCATGAAGCTGATGGCCATCAGTCCAAAAAATTACTTTAAAGAAGGATGGAATGTATTTGATTTCATCATAGTGTCTCTTAGTCTTTTGGAATTGGGCTTAGAAGGTGTTTCCGGCTTATCCGTGCTGAGGTCGTTTCGATTGGTAAGGAAGTGGTTACGAAAACAATTTTTTTTCGACTCCGTTTTACGCCATTTGGATTCCAAAGATGAACTACAATTAACAATCTGTCACTTTTGTTGCTTTTTCAGCTCAGAGTTTTCAAATTAGCTAAATCTTGGCCAACGCTTAATCTTCTAATTTCTATAATGGGTCAAACTATTGGGGCATTAGGTAATCTAACCTTTGTATTGGCCATCATCATTTTTATATTTGCTGTCATGGGAATGCAGTTGTTCGGTCAAAACTACTATAAGAACCAGTGGAAATTTGACAATGGGGATCTGCCTCGCTGGAACTTCACTGACTTTATGCATTCCTTCATGATTGTGTTCCGTGTTTTATGTGGAGAGTGGATAGAGTCCATGTGGGATTGTATGCTCGTTTCGGGATGGCCGTGTGTGCCATTTTTCCTAGCAACCGTTGTCATTGGCAACCTGGTGGTATGTATAATTAAAATTTATGCTCATTTTAATCTTACTTGCATTTAAATCTCAATGACGAAAGCAATATCCATTGCATAATGTCATTTTAATATTGCCTTTGTTAGGTGTTGAATCTCTTTCTGGCCTTATTGCTGAGCTCCTTCGGTGCCTCCAACCTGTCTCAGGCCCCCACTGACAGCGAAACCAACAAACTGACTGAAGCCATTGATCGCATCAATCGTTTCATAGCGTGGATAAAAAGAAAAGCAAGATCGTGAGTATCTATTTGTCCGGTGCTAGGTTTTCCATTGAAAAAGAAGTAATGTAAATGAATTTTCTACCAGGTTGGCTTTAAGTGCCGTGAAAGCCATTCGTGCCAAAGTGACCAATCAGATTGCGGATCAAACAACGGATATCAGAGAGGTTGACATGGACGAAAATATAGGGGAAATATTAGTTGATGGGCAACTGTCCATGAGAGATAAGAAAAGTCCAAAAGAACACTTGGCACTTGAAGTGGCACTGAACGATGTTGTCGAAATTACAATTCACGGTATAAAAAAACCAAACAAAAGTTGCCTTATTATTGGTGCTTATTTGAAATAAAAACTATTGATAGCAATGCCAATAATTAATTTATTTGTACTTATAGGTGATGCGGTTAAAATGAAGAAAAATAAGGATCAGTGGAATAACAAACCAATATGCAATTCAGTAAAACGAACAGATGAGAAGGACAACAAAGATAAGGTGTGGTGATTTTCACAAAATATGCATAGAGTATACTGACGAAAAAGTTATCCCAATCCAAATAGTGTCCAGAAAGCCCTCACCTCCATCACAACAAATATTAACTTCATTTTAATTAAATAGGAGCAAACAGTCAATTTACTTCCAAAAGTACCCAGGAGACCAGAGGATGATACCCTTAGCAACAATTCTTTGACCAGCTTTAAAGACAAGAAAGAATTAGTAACCTCCAAATCAACGAGTCGAAGGACAAGTTCTGGTTCCGCGAGTGAAGGAGAAGAAAAGAAAGATGCCAGCAAAGAAGATCTTGACGATGATGATGAAGGTAATTCAACTCATTTCTTTAATTAGTTATTCTACTCTATCAAGCTTTTAACATCAAACGAATTTTGTACTTTAAATCCGTTCTCATTTGACAACTTATTACATAATTCCAGTCTAGAAAGTTCCTTTGATTTAAACTTGGTAAATCTGTTCGGAAATGTTCTTTTGAGCCATAACTGAGCCTGATATAATTGGAAAATTTACTTAAAACTAAATATGAAACTATAAATGGATCATCATTATAAAATCCTGATTTATCAAAATTACATCTATTTTCTATTCACTAAATTCGAATATTATTGTTAAGAGTCCCGTATTTAAATTCATGATAAATTGTAGTTTACTAATTCCTTCTTTTTTATTTTCTTTTTTTTAATCTCTTTCCTCAAACCTTGTTCTTTTCTATAATTGCATTCAACTTCTATATTTCCAATCCTCACTTACAGCAACAATAACAAACAAAAATGCAGTAAACTTAGATTTGCACGTTAACTAATGGTCGATAATTCCTAAATAATTTGTTATTCTAAAGGCCTTTTCTTTCCTTTTTTTCCACTAACAAACCTAACTTTGCTAACAGAAGATGAGCACGGTTTAGATGAAGATCAAGAAATGTGTACTCAAGACGTAGCCATAGAGGGTGTTGACACCATCATCGATCCAAACGCCATCATTATCGAACCCGAAGTCTCTCCCGAGTGTCTACCCGAACAGTGTTACATTCGGTTCCCCTGGTGTGCAAAAACTGGCACACCATTCTGGGATAGCTGGACTAATCTTCGCAACAAAACGTACATAATCATAGAAAACAAGTACTTCGAAACTTTCATCATAGTAATGATTCTACTCAGCAGTTTGGCCCTTGTAAGTATCTCTTACTGAGCAGATGATATTTGTGGTAGCTATTTCGTTGTTCAATTAGTAATAGCCTTAATTTAATTTTAAACAACTCCATAAATCCAAAAGTTATCACATGAAACACATCAATTATTTGATTGTGTTCAAAGACCCTGAAAATTGACACCATTTGTTTCTAATTAAAGGGGAAACACACTTCGTGGAAATATATTTTTAAATGCAAAACATTAGATAAGTTGTGATAAATTCAATATTGGAATTTAACTTATCTGGAATTCATGAGCAGCACATTATTACACCATACGTTAGTCACTTAAGAAACAAAATGGTCTCCAAAATACTGCTAATTCATTTATTCAAATTTAAATATTGTCTTTATAACCCATACAGTCCGCAGGATTTTTGCCAAGGAGGCGGGGGGGGGGGAACCCTGCCAAGAGTGTGCTGGTTGCGTGAAATAAATATTTGATTTTAATTATAATATAGCTCGAGCCAAGGGGGGCAAGTCGAGCTGGAGGGGGGGGAAGTGCTCCCTTGCCGCCTCTGTGGACGCCCATGCGGCATAAAGGATACAAAAATCTGTTGCTCTTAATGTATTTTCTCCCTTACCGTCACAGTGTTTGGGGGTCATTCACAATTCATGTAATGCAATTATTTTTTTTAAATATTGAACCCTTTCCTTCTCCCATCCCCATTTCATGATACTTATCACGTGATTATTTTTAGACACCCTTCCCTTTCTATGATATCGTCCCGAACCCCTCCCCCTTTTGGCATCAAGTGCCATTTAATTTTTTAATATATTAAGCATTTAAAGGTCCCCTAACTCACATATAACAAAACTGAAGGTGTTAAACTATACAATTTTTTCTGGTTTATGGATATGATTAATTGCTAAATGTTCTCATTCCTTGTCTAGGCTTTAGAAGATAAATACATAGACAACAAGCCTTGGTTGAGGGATACCTTGACTTACATGGATCGTATTTTCACCGTAGTCTTCTTTATCGAAATGCTGATCAAGTGGCTTGCCTTGGGATTTCAAAAGTATTTTACTAATGCCTGGTGTTGGCTAGATTTCGTCATTGTACTTGTAAGTATCCCTCAAAATCTACTTACATTTATTTACTTTTCAATTTTATTCACAGTAATGTGAAGCAGTAAAATACTTGTCAAGCTCACTTAAAAGATTCACTAAGGCATGCATTCTCTGAATAACAATCATGGTAGTGGTACCAACCATACCATGGATTTATCCTCTTAAATAATAAAATTTCAATAACCACAAATGATATCACAATATTTGCCTTAAAGAGAATGTATCCATGAAGACTTTTGTAAAATTAGGATTTGTAGAGGAAGAGACAAAATTATTATACTAATATTTTAAATATCCAAGTACTTACCAATAAAAAAAGAATTGGTCAGTTTGCAAAATTTGGCAATTGGTCTTTCGTCACACTGTAATTAAAAAACAAATTAAGTGAGCATGTCAGTAATAACCAAACTAGACAGAAAAAATCGACTGTTTTAGGCATGAATGTATAATTATTATAAGATAAATGACTCGTTTTTATTTAGTTAGTATCTTTGCTGTACTTGAGGCAAGGGAAAATTACAAAAAAGTAAAATCAGGTCACTTTAATACTAATTGACCAATTTAATATAATCTTTATATTTCCTCAATGAAAATATTTCCCTTGTCTGAAGTATAATCCATGTTTTCAGGTGTTTCTAGAATGACGAATATAACTGGCGAGTATCAAATCAAGATTTAATCAAATTTTATCCTTTCATGTTTCCATTTACAAGGATTCTCTTGCAGAAAAAGGATCAATTTTAAATTATCCAAATACCCATGCTCCATACATATTTATCGTTTTTCCTCATTTCAATTTTTAAAAACTCCACAATTAACAAGTTACCACAAAAATAAAAAATATGTCGATGGCTTGGAGCACAAATGAGCCATGTGATAACATGGCTCATTCGCTACTTGTGCTCTAAGCCATCGATATAGTAGTAAAAACATCCAGCCCAACCCCAATTAAACTTAATTTAATAAAAAAAACACATTTAAATAGAATATTTTATAAAGTATTATAAACAAATAATATTATTGAAAAGAAACACTGCAATAACAACATTCCGGTATTGGAATACAAGTCTAAACCTGTTACGACCAAATCGTAATTTCCGGGCTAGCTCTAAGCTGGATTTTTTGTCACCAATATCATTGTTATTTTGTTTTTTGCATCATTTTTCGTCTTCAGCTTTCTTTAATGAACCTCGCTGCCATCATGGCCGGTGCTAGCAACATACCCGCATTTCGGTCAATGCGAACTTTGCGTGCTCTTCGACCTCTCCGGGCGGTATCCCGATGGGAGGGCATGCGAGTAAGTAACAAGTTACGCTGCGTAATTCTGTACACACAAACGACTAGGTGCACCAACCACATTTGGGGTGCACCCACTGCACATGCTGCCCGTACATGTCGAGTGTCGAGTACTAATTGGAATGATCGTAAATTATTGGATGCTGCCTCTTGCTTTTTTGCAGATTGTGATTGCGCGGTATTTAACCCATTGGTCACTTGAATGGAATGAAATGGTATTGCCATATTGTAATAGTTTCCAGCTTTAAACTTGCATTATCCTGACGCGATTTTTGAGCCGCCCCTTTTCGGAGCAAACATTCCGTCTGGACTAAGGAGAATATGCACCTTTAAAACTACTTTAATCCATCTTCCAGAAACTATCAAGGCAGAAAATGGCCATTTCTGACCTGACAAGTGGCCATTGGGATGTTTCAATGTGTTCTTTCTCAAATGGAGTGGCCTATATCAGATTCTACCTTCCTCTTCCAATTTCTCCTTCCTTCCATTCCTATTTGATTGTTCCTTCCCCGATAAATGCAGGCTTCTGGAAGCTCACTTGCTAGTTTCCAAAAGGCTGAGTCTATCGAGTCGGAGTGCAATTAATCGTGTGTTCTTCTCGAGTGTCGTACCACCTTCTGCCATTCACTCTCTGCTTTCTAGGTGGATGTTGCATCGCGAGAACAGTCCAACATCGCATTAATCCTTCTTATTTACTTCCATATTTTGATCCACCAGTCAGTGAAAATATTGAATTCTTTGTAGGCTTCGTAACTAACTGTGCTCTCTTTCTCTCTCTCTTTATAACTCCTGCTTGTAAATATTTTCTCTGACTTTATCCCTTGTTTTCTTATAAGTGGCTCATTGATTCCCTTGTTTCTCTGTTTACACCCTATCCTACTACTCCATCAGCTCTCAGTAGTAAATCTTGGAGCAGTCATGGCGGGAGCTGGCAACATTGCCGCTTTTAAATCCATGAGAACACTGAGAGCTCTTCGTCCCCTTCGCGCATTGTCTCGGTTACAAGGGATGAGAGTAAGTAAAGCACACTTCAGGAATGACCCACGACTGTAGTAGACTTCTTTATAACACTCCTTTTCTATATTATATATTAGAGCATGCTTTTTTTTTTTACTAAACTTCCTTTTACTATTTTTTTTATTATTTTAATTCCATTTTGAGTAAAAGTACGACAAATTACGATGCATCTAATACAAGCACCAAAACAAGACAGAAACATTGTCAGACAATAGTTTTTGGCAAAAGTGCACGTAGACATCACTAGTAACTTTCGGTGACAGCATTGCACTATTTGCAAACCTTGAGTCAAAATCACAGAGGTCATTTTTTAAACTTTTTCATGAGGAAAATGTTTTTTAATACCACTAAGCAGTCACTTCTAAATCTGTGCCAGCCATTTTCAAATAAATGCACATTAAAAAAGCCATTTAAAGCATTATTTTGTTGATAAATTTTTTTTAGATATTTGTCATTAAAACATAAACATGAGAAGCTGCAACACTTAAAACTATATTCTGCATGCATACACACACTTTTTAATTACTCGCACAAACATGTAATCACATCAGTTTTCTAAAGCAAGACACTTAACACGACATTTAGTGACCGAGTCCTTGATTCATCCTTTACCTACTTGCCCTAACCTTATCTCCTCCTTCCCCTCTGTCATTCCTTCACCTCACCCCCTTCTAGTCACCTAGAAGTAGCTCATTAAAGTGGTCATAAAACTTTACCAAACTTCAAAAAACATTTAAAAAACCTCTCTTCGAGGGCCTTCAAAGTACCTCAAACAAACAATGTATGCCTCGTATACAATCCATATGCCTTCAAACCTAATATCTAATTTACAGTGCGAATACGCTTAAATTCTTAGTGCTTATACCAGGTTTTATATTAATCTTTAAACTCACATATTTTTTATTTAGTTTACTAATATGCACGCATATTTAGCCAGCATGGCATGAAGTGATATGTTTTACATAGACCTACTTATAAATTCTTCCAGAATTAACTCTAAATAAATTGTCAAATATTTAATTCTGGAAGTAAACCTAGTGTATTAAAAGTAGTACTTTGTCCATCCGTCGTATAAGTGTATTTAGATATGCATTACTAGAATAATCCTTTAGTAATAATGTATTCTAGAATAGGTACCAGTAGTTATAGATTCACGCTTTAATTCAGCTTTTTTGATGCAGGACCAATACATTAGCTAGCCTCTTAAATTATTTTTTAAAATATTTAGATAATGAGTTTATGCAAATGACAAAGCCTATAGACATTAATATTTTCCACAAAAAAATGTAAAAATATCAAAAATTGAAAGTAACATAATAAAACATTTAACAGGTTTAACTGAAATTGTGCTTATCCTATATACATACATTTTACATGGATACCTAAATAAACTGTTACCTTGTAATTTCGTGATATATAGTCAGTTTTGATAAGCAATAATGCATTATTATGCATTTCCACTTACGAAAATGTTCCTCTCATGGACATTCAGCTGAAAACTCGTGGGCTGCTCTTGCTTGGTATCAATGTGAATTTACCCTTAAGTAGGCCTACTTGTATTTTCCCTTATTTCTAGAAACTCTTGTTTAATATTTCCCTTATTTGAACCTGATTGGTGGATAAACCAACCTCGCGAAGCATCATTCGTCGTCAATCCATCGCTTGTTGAGCTCGTTTGTGCACGAACTCTGTTGTGTGTTTTGTCGTCTCTTAAATGTCCAATTTGTTTAATAGTGGTTACTAATATTGTTGAATTATTTGGTCTCAGAGATATTAACTTTTAAGTTAGTTTTAAATGAATAATTTCGCTATAGTTACTGACTGGAACTAGTTGTTTGTATTTATGGAACATAATCCAGATGTAAAAAAATTTTAAATGCGATAACTACATTGATTTTAGTTGATTAGCTCTAATTGTCAATTGAGTGGCTTTAATGACATTTCTTACTCTGGAATTATGCAACATACTTCCCTGAATATAAACTCTTTTAATATTTATTTTACTTTTACTTAGTTTAATAATTATTTAGTTATGGATTAATTTAATTTTAACTAATATCTGTTACTTTTTTAACAAACTAAAATTCAATATGAAAAAAAAAGATCCATATAGTCCCTAAACTAGCGGCAGCACCAATACGAATTCTGACCCTGAAAGTGGGCAATTCAGTAGTGCTCTGATGCTAGCACTGATTGCCTTCTTCCATGTAAAGTTAATTAGAATTTTAAAAAGTTACAAATTACCAACTAATTAGTGTAAATTTCATTACGTAAATTGCATATCAGATACATATCAACATATAGGTCCAACATATTTTTAATATAACTGTCCCTTAACGAGAGTTCGAATAACTGCAGGTAGTGCAGGAATTTCAGGTATAAAATGGTGAAAAAAAGCATAGAAATTAACTATCTACTTAATAACAAGTTTAATCTTTGGATTAGTTCATCATCAATATGGCTTTTGCATGGCTTTGCTAAGTCTGCTTCATACTTTTATTATACGTACAAATATATAAGCAATGTGACATTACGCGAATCATGCAAAATTGCAAATTCGTGAAACATGGGCTTAATTGTACGTTTAAAAGTATGAAGAAAACTTATCTCTATTTTCTGCACGATGGTTTTATATTGGGAATGCATATAGGAATTACAGATATTGAAAGACAAACTATGAATAGTGAAAAGGAACAATAATTCCTCTGTGATTGTAAAGTTGTGTACATTTCAATAAACACTTTTATTTGGAAGGTTTTTTGAGAACTAGGAGCTAATTTTGCCACCACAAATAATAAACCAAAAAATAATGTTTCTCTTTAAGTTTTTCAGTGACCTTTACCCTGTGTGTCTAAGCAATTATTGCCGTAAACTGCAATAAAATCTTTGCCGTACTGTTGAATTCTTTAAAGTTTTATGAAACACAACTGCAGTAAAATTGAATTCCAAGATACAGTATAAAAAATAAATTTCTTTGGAATGCAGTTTTACTGCAGTGTGTTTCTTAAAACTGTTAAAATACAATAATTCGGCTGCACTTTCATTGAAGTTTTACTGCAGGCAAGAATTTCAATATGGAGTGCAGTATTTTCACTGGGTTGGAATGGCTTTGATTACATTCTCAAAATAAAATGATTTATATTGAATGCGCAACTTTACAATTACCCTGTATTAATGGATACATTGTAAAATATTTAGAAATAAAATAAACTTGTCTAAAGGTTTGCATGTTCCACTGATTCTTTCAGTGTCTGTATATCAAATGCTTGTAATTCTTAATTATAATTTATTACTAATAATTTTATTTCAATCATCTAATTCGTGTTTTATTATTACTTCAGGTTGTTGTCAACGCCTTGGTTCAAGCTATTCCTTCCATCTTTAATGTGCTGCTCGTGTGTCTCATATTTTGGCTCATATTCTCCATTATGGGAGTTCAAATGTTTGGCGGAAAATATTTCAAATGTGTTAACAATGAGTCCGAAGTACTTCCCTTATCCGAAATTCAAAATAAAACGGATTGCATTACCAAGGGTTATGTTTGGCAAAATTCAAAAATAAACTTCGATAACGTCGGAAACGCTTATTTAGCTCTATTTCAAGTTGTAAGTAAACTCTCGACTGTTTCCAAATGCTCAATTTGGTGAGAATTTCATGTATTTTCACTTGACAAATTGAAACTTGTATTCAAAAGGCTCGAGTTAAGCTTGAACTAATTGCATTTGCCAGATTTCAGAAAACATTCGAAATAGGCAAATGGCTCAAGTAACAGAATCAAGTGAAAATGCTAACATTTCTCACTAAAACCAATATAAATTTACTGTTACGTAAGCAATAATTGTGTTATTTTATTTTCCATAGGCCACTTTCAAGGGTTGGTTGACAATAATGAACGATGCAATAGATAACAGAGGGGTAATTATCAGTTACGTTCATTCTGACTGGCTAATTTTAAACACAAAATGTTAATTTGTATTTGTGTTATTCCAAATAAAAGTTAGATAATCAGCCTAGCAGAGAAGTCAACATCTACATGTACCTCTATTTTGTTTTCTTTATTATATTCGGAGCTTTCTTTACGCTTAATCTCTTCATTGGTGTCATCATTGACAATTTCAACGAACAAAAGAAAAAGATAAGTTACTAGTGTAATTGACAAGAATCACAAATTCTTACACTTGTAATTTGTACAGTGATTCTACGATGTGAATTTATTCTGTGCTATTTTTGTTCATTAAATCCAAATCTAATAACGTTATTTGAACTTGTAAGCAGGTGGCTCTTTGGAAATGTTCATGACAGAAGACCAGAAGAAATATTATAATGCAATGAAAAAGATGGGATCTAAAAAACCTATGAAAGCAATTCCCAGGCCTCGAGTAAGCGAAACTGACAATTCAACTCATTTCACTCGAGCTCATCAGAAAAATAATTAATTTTGCTTTGTGTTTCAACTCCTTCCAGTTTAAACTTCAAGCAATCTTATTTGATATAACAACGAACCAAAAATTTGATATGATCATAATGGTCTTCATCGCTTTGAACATGATAACGATGGCCATGGATCATTTCCAACCATCAAAGGAACTAGATTTGGCTATGGATTATCTTAATCTAATTTTTATTACAGTATTCAGTACGGAATGTGGTTTAAAAATATTTGCTTTGAGATGGTACTATTTCAAAGAACCTTGGAATATGTTTGACTTCGTCGTTGTTATTCTATCAATTTTAGGTGAGTGCCCATTTATTTGTCAAAGCAAATTAATTTCCTCGACTTTTGATTGACATTGCTGACCATTAATACGGTACCAGCTCATACTAAAATGTTTCGACTATAGTCATAACAATTACCAACATTAACTTAGGCAAAAATTTACACCAAGTGGCCAGGAAGGACAAGTCAATAATATGCTTTAAAAAAGCCCAGTGACTTCAGATTTATTTTCAAATGGGTTGTTTGCATTGGATGGGATGCCCATAGTTTTCTTTTTGACCACTTGGTGTAGAACTGTATAAGTTAAGGTCTGTCTAAATACAGCTTCAGACTATGTAGGCAAGTTTCTCCAAGAAAATTATCATTTCTCGGCAAGTTGGCTAGGACTAAAATATAATCTGAGTGTTGTATGTGTTACTAATCCGTAATCTTTTTTTTCGCTCACAGGTATCGCGCTCAAAGAATTTATAGAAAAATATTTCGTGTCCCCAACACTGCTTCGAGTAGTTCGTGTAGTGAAAGTAGGCCGAGTGCTTCGGTTGGTCAAAGGTGCCAAGGGTATTCGGACACTTCTGTTCGCCCTCGCCATGTCTTTACCAGCCCTGTTTAACATCTGCCTCTTGCTTTTCCTCGTCATGTTTATCTACGCCATTTTCGGCATGTCCTTCTTCATGCACGTGAAACATCGGGGCGGCATAGACGCCATTTTTAATTTCGAGACTTTCGGCCAATCCATGATCCTGCTATTCCAGATGTCCACTTCGGCCGGTTGGAGCGACGTGTTGGATCCCATCATGGACGAGACGGACTGCGATCCGCCCAATACTGAAACCGGCTATCCCGGCAACTGCGGCAACAGTGGCATGGCCGTCATGTATCTAGTCTCCTACCTAGTCATTAGTTTCTTAATCGTAATCAATATGTACATTGCCGTCATTTTGGAGAATTACAGTCAGGCGACGGAAGAAGTGCAAGAGGGCTTGACCGATGACGATTATGACATGTATTATGAAATTTGGCAACGCTTCGATCCCGACGGGACGCAGTATATTCCCTACGAAGTTCTTACCGACCTATTCGACACCTTGGAAGCTCCGTTACAAATCCACAAACCCAACAAATACAAAATCATCTCGATGGACATTACCATCTGCAAAGGTGATTTGTGCTACTGCGTGCATATCCTGGACGCTCTCACTAAGGATTTCTTTGCTCGCAAAGGCAATCCTATTGACGAGTCCAACGATTTGCAAGAGGCTGCTCTGAAGGAGGATAGGCCTGGTTACGAACCAATATCTAGTACCCTTTGGAGGCAGAGGGAAGAGTTCTGTGCGAGGCTAATCCAGAAAGCGTGGAGGCGCCACCGTGGCAAAGGTGGCGATCAGATCTCCTGCGCCACCACGCAGGACGCCCAGGACAATGCCATGATGGAGTTGCAACAGCAACAAACTGCAATAGTGATAGAAAGTGACGGTCATGTGACCAAAAATGGTCACAAGGTAGTCATTCATTCTCGCTCACCTAGTGTCACCAGTCGTTCCACTGACGTTTGACGCCATGGAGCGCAATCTAGTGAAACCGAGACGCCACCGCTTACTCAAATGGAAATAGAAGTAAGATGGACGAAGAAATAAAAAAAAAATACAAAATGAAGTAGGAAATAGGAGGAAAAATCGTACGTGGAATGATTATGTGCTGCATTCATGTTGAAAATAAGGAAAAACGAGGGAAAAAATGTGCTAAAATAAACCATCGCCAGATTCCAGCAACTGAAAACACACAATCTTTTATTTTTATATTGGTTTTGCAAATTTCACATTAGCGGGCCTACTTTGGTTGTTCAGAGGAGAATGGTCGTCTCCCCGATGTTATTTTTCTAACCGGTTACGTTGACTCAAAAAGTAGTTTTAGGCCTATATTTATACTCATTCATATGCAAATTAAATCTGTTGAGCAAATGACATTATTTAAAATGCTGTAAACAAAAATACTAGATAGCCCCTAGCTCCTAGCTGTAAAAAATAAATACCAAAACACGATAAAAAAAATGCAAAACAAATTGCCCAGGAAAAGATTGAATTTTTCTGCTAGCAATCCATTCTCCTAAATTCCCAAATCTCTCGGTTTTCGTTCATTCCAGTCTATAGCTTAAAATTACATAGGTCCGAGATTTGTGTCTAATTTTTTGTTAAGGGTTGGCTCTCCTTAAGGCTATCTTCTATTAAGAATTTTTTTTAGATTTTTTTCCAATATGCCACGAATAACAAAAGTCTGCGCTGGTTGATAATATTTGAGATAAACTCATTTTGATGCCTATAAGAAGTTATTTGTAGATTAATTGTATATAAAGTCTTCATTAGGTTAAATGCAAATTGCCTTTGCTGGCATGTCTCACCTTGCGAGTTCGGGTTTCGCCTCCCTGCATCCCGCCCAGTTCAGAGCCGAGGCAGGAATTTTAGAGAAAAGCAAGGGTTAATTTTTAATCATGCAAGTCAGCTCAAATGTGTACATTTTAATAACAGCAAATAACACTTGCTTCTTTTTTATGGTGCACAAGCATTGTTCCATTTGATGCAAATTTCTAAATCTTTTTTTCTCCATATTCTTTATAATTATTCCCTATTAATACCTTCCAACGCATATATTAATCCCATGCCTCCTACATATTCACACCACAGAGGATACACCAAAGCTATGAGACTATTTCATAACCTTTTTTTAAAAAAAAATAAATAAAAAATTCTGTCCTATATCCTTTTTGTCTGTTTTCGTCAACGTGCCATCCAATTTCATGAAAATAGTTTTATGGTTATGGTTATGATATAATTCAAAATTATTTCTCTATCTCTTGAACACTATCTTTATCACTATCTAAGCACACTGTTCATTTATTCAAGCCGCCAGTCAAAAATCAGATCATTAATTGCTAATATTGAGAATTAACGATTTACATGGCAATAGTGTAAATACAACATAACAATACCACTTTTTTGCATAAGCCAGCTTAGTTTAGAAGAAATCATTAAACATCATTCCAACTGAAAAATAACAATAATGTAAACCGTTAATTCCTCTTTACTCTATTAAATTCAGGCATAGACACTATTTAGCTTCTAAATCCATTTACATTTTTGATGCCAAAATGCCAATCCTTACTCCTGTTATTTGATAACAGAGACACGGGTTACCCTGTAGTTGTTAATTGAGGTTACATGAAAACACGAATCGAAAGGGCCATTCTGTGGTCAGTGGAAGGATAGGAGTGCCGGGATGCATGGGCCCACTGGTATCTCAATTAATCCCTTCAATCCATTCTCCCTAAACAAAACTTTTTACTATTAAAAACTATAACTATTTACCAATTGAAAGCTATATTGAAGTCGGCAGCATTAAAAACTCAAGCTTTTACGTAATTATAAATACACATAAAAACACATTTAAAAAAAAAATTAAAAGCCAAGCATGCAGCTATCTAGGCAATGTTCTGTGCATCACAGGAAGAGCAGATTAAAATTGATGAGAATGATATTAATATAATAATGTGATGAAAATGGATGTACATGTATGTATAAATAAGACGAGTGAGCGAGAGCTATAGGAATGTGAAGAGTGGTTTCTAATTAGTGTATATGAACTGCCTAATTTCTAAATAATTCTCCTTTTTACTTCAAAGCGTTATTATTATAGATTTCACTCAATCTCGGGCTTTTTATTATATTATATTTCAATGACTCATTCACAGAATGCATGAAATGTGATCATCAATCATGCAAAGCCTTCCGTTGTGACCGAGAGAACCAACAAATCTTATAGTAGTTATAATTAATAAAGAAAAAGAAACCTATTATAATATACCTACATCTAAGATTTGCATTATAGTTGCATCCATTTTAATAAAAATTGTGAAATTCTAACAGAAGCAACTAGCGCCTTGGAATAAGTGATAGTTTTCAAAATGGTCACTCATGTAGGGGCGTGTCCAATGTTACGTTTGATGTGATGGGTAATTTAAAGTAACACACTCGAGAAACGCCTGAACGAATCAGAAGAAAATTCAACCACCGTGAGCAGCCCACTATGAAAAAAAAAAGTATTTCAAAAAATAAATAAAACCTAACCTAACCTAACCTAACCTAACCTAACCTGAAATGCAATTTTAAAAATGCCAATTTTCTGGTAGAACTTTAACACTCATTGTAAGTATCTTAAATAATTTGCAGGACAAACAAACACGATCAAACCTTATTCGCATCAATATTGAGGCATAAAGCAGTCCCTCATTGTTACTCAATTTTCTGGTCCATTCATGTTGGTTCTCAATTGTGTTCAAGTGTGTTTTTGGATTTGGAAAGAAATGCATAGACTTAAAATGCAGGTTCTGCTTATAATTATACGCTTAGCCAAGCTGCAAACAATCTTTCTCATTCCATTGCCAAAGTAAATGGGAATCATTATTATTGAATTGTAGACTACTTTTTTGTTAAAATAAAAAATGATAAATTTAAAACAAAAGTATTGGCCCATTCAGACGACCGGAAGTTTATAGTAGTGTTATTTATGCGAAATTTCTACATAAAATCGAGGAAGGGAAGAGTTTACCATTGCAAAAGTGCGCATGCGTGGGCAACTGTTTATTAACATAATTTCAATAAATAGTGGGTTAAATTTTACTGTCAAAAAGTGTTATCAATTTTATTAACTTTTTGGAAGCAATAGACGATCATTTAAAAACATTTCAAAATAATCCAAAAATCCATTTCTAAATGTAAAAATAATTCCGCGTGATTTCAGATTATAATGCAATGGTTAACATGGTTGGTGAGGAAATCTAACTCAGAGCCTATTTGAACAATAATAAAAAATCATACATGGCACAACGATCAATGGTAAACTCGTCCATTACGAATGTTGAATGTTTATATCTCGTTACATCACTGAATTAAACAGAATGTGAATTTGAGAAATAATAAACAGTTTACTTAATTGTTAGTTTGCACTTATGAATTGGCCAAATGACTTAGCCCCCTTTCCCCTGCTACCCCCACTTTTCTCAAGTCAGATGTGAATACTGAACTGCTCACAAGTTAAGCCCCTCTCCTTCCCCCAGTGAAATTTTGCAATTTGGTCCACTCCCATAGTAAAAGTTTGGTTCCAAATCAAAGCCAAGTCAATAAATCAGAGTAGGCTTATCCAAATGAGAAACAAAATTTACCAAATTTCTGTAAAATATTATTTCGTGTAAATATGAACTAAGTCAATTATGAGAGCCAACTATAAATTAAGTAAGCCGGTTATGCAAGCATATATTTGTACATGCACAGGGCTTATCACTGATATCCAGGCATAAAAATAATATTTCCCATTTTTACCTAATCGTGATACATTCTCACCATTTTGCAATATTCCAACAACAATAATAATAATAATCGACTTGCTTTAAAAATTCAATTCATTAAATTGACTGCAGCGCACGAGGTTTATCAGCCATTGTTTTTAAATAAACGATAAATATATAACTAAAAAAACAGGCCATTAATGTGTGTTTATCATCGGCGCCGACTTGTGTTGAGGATTGTGGGTGCTCAAAATCGAAAAATGGTCATAGAAATACCAAAAATGAATGCTTTGGGTGAAATATTGTGGGTGCTCAATGCATCTCTTGCAAGTATTGAGGGTGCTTGAGCACCCACAGCACCCACATATTCGGCGCTGATGGTGTTTATAATAAATTCTATTATTTCTAAATTTATTTCCTTTTACTACTTAAACTACTAACGAGAGCTTATAATGAAAATAAATTGCAGCTGTTATTTATAAAATGCATTTGTTAAAAAAAGAGTAATTGTGATTGCAGAAATGGTATTAAAAAAAAGGCTTCATGAAAAATGTCCACTAAAATGCAGCGCCATACATCAGTTGTTATAACGCATGGGTATAGTCCAAAATGAATCCTCTTATTGTAGCCCTGTTTCCCCCAAGCCATTATATACCTTCCCAAATCTTGCAAATTGCTTGAAAATACTCATCTCATACTCCTATTTTTTAAATTTCTTAATTTGCTTTTTTTATGCATTCACGCTGATAGAGATATCAAAATGATTCAATTTAGCTTACTAATGTTAAACAGCCGAGCTAGTAGCAATTCACTTATTGTAGTCCTAATGTAGTTATTATACAAAGATTAGGCAATTACCTAGTTTTTTTCAATTTCAACTCTTTTTTAAAAAAAAAACAATCCTGTTATAACTCACACTCAATTCCCCCAAAATAATGAAATGGGGGTGTTCTGAATTATAAGGAACGAATTTGTAATAATCCCATTCTAGTCAATCTCACCACTCTTATATCGTTATCTATAACTCAAGGTTTTTACCATTTCAACCCCTTTTTCCTTTTTCAAAAACCTAAAAAATACCCACAAAAAAAACAACTGAGCTGATTTTTTTCTGATTATTATAATATACATATATAATATATAAATTTTCACTCCCCAAACCAAATCAAGATGACTCGTGTGCATCATGCTTTTTGAAGCTATATATATATAATAAAAGCGTGCCTTTCAGTTGTACTTTTTACTTTAAAATAATTTTACTTAATTTATAATTAAAGTAAATATATATATTATACACCATTTTTTGATTCTCAATCGTCGTGAATTTAATCCATATTGGATAAAAGCACGACTCTTAGCTATAGGCCTATATGTATATTTAATTTATTTCTATTCTGTGCATGAGATCTCATCAAAATTAAATTGCATTCAGTTTTTTTTCTTTTTAAGCTCCATTTTTTATACATAACAAACTTGTGGTTAATTTCCTATTTCAATACATCCAGTGATAAAACGTTATACACTTATTTTGTATAAATTGAGTATTTCACCATTTTTTTTTTCCATTATTATATTTAAAAATTTAATTCATCAATGCAGGATTGAATAATCCAGCGATGTTAACATTTGCACAATTTAAAATTTAATAAATATTTTAAAATAAAATAATGGAAATAGCTATAGTGCAATGCCATATTTATTTGAGAATTTGTAGTTTCTCATATACAGGAAAACATTCTGGTCTGAATGTTATTTTCTAAAAAAATATTTCTAATAGTCTAGCAATGTGATTTGTATTTTGCTTGTTTTTAATTCGATATGATGCCTTATTGGGATGCTAACTTCCTATATTATAGCATTGGCACTGTCTTATACCTGCATGCTAACCCGTCAGTATACAGCTAGTAAATCACATCATGAAGGCCCTCTGTATACATATTATAAAAGAAAATAACTGTTATAGCCCAGAATGTTTTTTTTGTTGAAACTCTGCAAATATCGATTACCTAATTTATAATTTTAAAATCTCTCTCGATCAGTTCACATTACTCTATACCTTTCTAATAAAGCCTAGTATGAATTTTAAATATATTGTTTGATTTTCTTTTCTAAAAATAGTTACAGAATCTGCTGCGCGCCAATGAATGAATCAGTGTATCACGCAATAAAATTCAATTTTATAACAATTTATGCAGGTGGTTTGTGTTTCTTGTCAATTGACTGACATGCATGTCTTAATTAAAGATTTAAGAAGTTACATTACAAAAGCTTTGAAAAAATGGTTTTAAATTAAAGAAAAAGGCAAGAAGATTTGGAGAACTGAAAGTGAAAAGCAAATTTTAATCAAACTTACTTCATAAATCACGAATTTTTGAAAAAACATGGACAGCGCCATATTGCCTACTAGTTTTAATTTTCATTGGAGCGCCATCTATTGGGGACAACATTAAAGCCTTTGGTTTAATGCTTGCAGTAATGAAGTTAACCATAGTAATTAATAGATGGTGCTGTGGTAAAAAAATAAAATATGGCATTGACATTGTGAGCATGTGAAGGTCATTTCTCATCAATTCAAGCACTTTCCACAATTTTAATTAAGTATTAGTAAGTTTAATTAAAAAAAGAGTTCCAGTTCTCCCAGTAACCTTTTCATGCCTTTCTTTTAAAAATATCTTTTCTTAAAGTGAGATTTTTCTTTAACTTATTATAACACGATCAACATTAACTTGCGTTTCTCCAAGAAACCAAATAAAATTTAAAAAAAACAAATTTAGTGAGGAAAATATATCTTGAATAGTGAGATTTTGATGTTGTCATTACAACAGTCACATACAATAATAATGGAGTGCCCCTGATTACAATTATTTTATTTAAATTGATAATTACAGGCTAGAGCTAATGAATGGCACGCTATTTTTATATATATCTTTGCGCTGATAAATACAAAGTTAATTGGAATGACGCCCTTTTGTATTTGTGTAAATGCTTTTGGGGGATCTTAAATGTTTAGCTCATGTACAAAAAAAACTGAAACAAAATGGCGTCACACAACAAAACCTAAAACTCAAAATTTCAAACTTTTCTTTAAAAAAAAAAGAAAAATTGTGAAGAAGATTGTATATAAACAACACATGCAGAAAGATAGACACGAATATATAATTATTTAAGGAAAACAAATTATATTTACAGAAAAAAAGTCCCCCCAAACACAGAAAACAGGTACTTTCGGCATGATCTCTTAAAGCCAGCAGTGACGTATTACGGCATATTTATAAATATATGTGTGTGTGTACACCGTGTAAACAACCATCTATGCGAATTCTAAAAATCATGACAATTAAGTAATTATTAATTACTACAATTATAAGCCCAGGCGTGTATCCATTTTGCATGAAAGCCACACGTAATTGCATTGTTCAACCTATTATGGTTCTATTCCAAGTTAAGCCTTTTTTGCTTGTACTTACTTTGTAAGATGTTTTGAATTTCACAGTTTGTACTATATTATCTGTAAATAATATGGCATCAGTGGCATGGATAACAAATTTGGGAGTTCCTTGGCAAAACAAAATAAAATTCACAAAGAAAGTTCAGCAATCGTTGCAAATGCCCATCAATATATATTATTCATGGGAATTTTTGAATATATCTGCCAAAGCCTTTCTCGTGTTGATTTCTAGGCCACTGAATGTCATCGAATAAAGTTTTGATAATTTATCACGAATTTACTGGACTCTTGTTAACAATTTTTGCTTGAAAATGCAATTGCTGGAGTCACAAACTACATGAGTTAAAAGCAATTCTCAAAAACGTTGTCCCAAAGGATCTTAAAATTCTCAATACTTTTTTCTACATTTTCCAGCAGTTGTATTCTATATAGAATCTAATGCAACACGATTAAAAAATTCAGAAAACCTAATTCAGAAAACTGAAATAAAGAAATTGCAATATACACGAATTTTCATTTTTAAAAGCAAACAAATTACAGTAATTGACAGAGGTGCAGACTATACGATATCTGGTACCGCATCTCAGTCATCATTTCAGCATTAAATTTCTATCAAAAATAAATTTAATGAAAAAACAAATGATCCGGAAAAGAATTTTTTTCTAGACTATAGAAATTTAAAGGGAAACTAGGTCTCTGCCAATAGTTTATTATTGATTGTGCCCTTAATTGGAGTACCCTAGTTGACGTCATAGGGAGGCATATTAGATAGTAGCATATGTATATCACACAATAAGTGACACATCATGCGATGACAGTATAAGGTTACCTTCCACATGATGTTTTCATCAAATATTTTTATTATAATTAATGAACTTTTGGCAGCAATTTCTGAAGTATTGAACTCTTGTTGTTAATAATTATTAAAGTAACTTGTGGCGAGTTTAATTTTAAATCTTTCCAGGCCTTCCTTATGCTGTTCATTGTCAGATATTTTCAGAAGGTGAATAACCTCAAAATTAAAGTTAAACGGACCAAAAATTGGCTAAACAAACAGTGCTTTCTTCAAATAACCATAAGTAATTGAAAAATAGCAGCCATTTAATTTCTAACTCAACTTATGGACAACAAGCTTACAACTGACCTTGTCTACAATGACGTCATCAAATATAATGTTTCAGCTTTCGATTACATTAATTAGCTAGTAAGGTAATTGATTTTAAAATATTTAAATTAGAATATAAATTGACTCATACAAATTACTTATAAAAAACGCAATCAGGTTTGAATTAGAAATAATTAAAGAAGTAATTAATATTCAATAATTCATCAAAGTACATGTAGTTGAAATTACTCTTCAAATTAACCCATTAAACACAATCATACGCTTAATGAAGCCTTGTAGTTATTTGATTAGCAATTTGAATTACTTTTTAAAATTCCTTTCGTATACTTTGAATATTATTTTGGATTACTATCAAAATTAAAAGGAGATGACAAATTATTACCCTACTTTAAAAAAATTATTAAATTACAATTAATTCATTCAAATTACATCAGAGCTTAAAAATCTTAAAATTCCCTTGATAACTTATTGCATCTGTAACTTTATGCATTTTTCTGAAAAAAAGCACAAGTTAGTATTTACAAGTCTAATTTACAGTCAGTTTGTCTACATGTCCAAGAGACATTAAGAACTACGTAGAACCACGTGAAAGAACAACTAAACTGGCTTTCCAGAGGAGGGAAGAACCTGGCCATGCCATGCTTTATTATTATTTCAGGTCTAGTAAGCAATTAAGCCATTTGTTATGAATTTATGGGCATAAGCTAATTTGTAACAACACCTACGCACCAAGTGAGTGACATGAGTAAAACATACTCGTATATTGTAACCAAAGTCAACCTTGACTCCTAGCAGCTACAGATGTCAAGTGACGAACTGCTGACGGAATGCCACATTCCATAGGGAAGAAGGCGCCACTGGATAGGGAATTTTTTCTATAAAAGGAAGTAACTGACAACACTAAAGTGCCATGTGTTAAAGTTATTACCATGTACAATGCAAGCCTTTTTGGCCATCTCTGTCAACCAGGTTATTCATTAAATATTGTGACAGTTGAACATTAAAAGGATAGTTTATCTTGAACTAATTAGTGCTATCTAATGTTAAAAGTACCTAACTAAATTTTACGTGGGCTTATATAATACACATTAATAAAAATAACAGACAAACAGCTACTTTTATGGGTCATGCTTGTATACATTTTTTACCTTTAAAAATTGTTTGTTAATAATTAATACAAATTAGTCCTCGATTTAAGCACACACAATCAGAATTAAACGTTTTAAAAGCCTTCGCTCTCTCAGAATCATTTACTTAGACAGCAGAATAGATTTACTTTTTATATTAGACTCGGGATAGATTTGAGAAAGATAACATTTGATAAGATCTTGTTTTTAATTTTCGATTAAAAAGTCCCACTTTAAAAGAAACGGTTGTTGGAGGAAGGGCATGAAAAATTAGGAAAGTCATGGAAGTTGCAATTGGATTTGAGCTTACCAATCATTAAATGAAATGTCCTAAATACATGGATTTGGATGAAAACAGTCCAAAATAAGGCACTTTTTTTACTGGCAGTATGTAGCGCCCTCTACTGGATAAAGGCATCAGCTCTCATGATACACTTAAACATGGATATCCTAGAGGGCGCCACCAACTGTCCGTGTCTTCTGAAATCTAAGGAAAAATGGAACCTAATATGTATTTGGCAAACGTCGTAATTTTTTTCAGTATGGAAACTGCTGCAATTAATTATTATTGTCACAGCCATTCATATCTACTAGGTGTGAACAACTTAAATATCACTTGTTGCAAAGTGGGACTTTCCCATTAAGCCTTGATATTATAATACCAAGAATACAACTTACGTTTCCTCAATTTTGACTCCCACTGTACATAAGAGCTTTTTAAATAAAGAAATAGATTTAATAATTTTTAAACTATAACCTTCTGATACTGCTGGCATTAGGACCTGAATTAAAAATTAAACTTTTGACCTCCCTATGACGTCACTAACTTCCATTAGGGAAAAAAATATTCTCACCTATTTTTTAATAATAATTAATAAACCAACCTTCCATTGCAATGTCCAAATTCAAAAACTGTTGTTATTAATTTTATTTATGGCTATATTTATTTAAGCAACTCCAAATCGACCTGAATTTATCTTTAAAAATTTTGAAAGTTATACAGGATTTTCCCAACAAGTTCAGGTTTATGATTGCTAAATTATATTATCGCCCTCTTCAAAATAATTTGAAATTATAAGTTCAACCTAATTGGTTATTAAAAAATAAAAAATAAAAGAGATTTTATCAAAATATTTAATTAAAATACAAAAACCATAAAAAAAATATTTTTGCTTGAAATGCCAGTCATAAAAAATCAACCAGTTCTTTTATCCCGGGTTACGAATACACAGAACATCTAAAATACACTTTTAAAAATAAAAAATAAAGATAAGCGAGCATTCACACATCAAGTGTTGATGCCTAGTGGCACAAATTTTGAATAACAAAATGCTAGAATTTTTGCATCTTTTCATCCAGGTGCACCACTTTCTATTAGAAATGTGATTTTTTTTCCACATTCAATAATTAATATAAATTCAAGCAAAAAGCTTTTCCTTTTCTACAATGTTTTAGCTATATTGTAAAATTACTACGCAGTGTTATGAATCCAGAATAAAATTTGGGAAAAGGGTTACGAGTCTCCCAACATAAATTAACTGGCGGCAGCCTTACATTTATTCCAGTACTAAAATTAACTTGAGTTATAGTTTTTAAGAAAACATGGCGTAAGTAAGGTCGACTTTTATCATTTCTTGTAGGTGCTTTAGGAGTGTTAAGCTGCACCAGATCCAATTTAATATGGGCCATCTGGCATACCAAATTTATCAATGTTATTTCTGCTCATGTGATAATGGACATATTTCAAACACGCAGATGGAATCGATAAAAACAGCGGACATTATATAATATAAATAAAAAAAATAAAACATGTGGAATAGGATACTAGATTGCGTATTACTACTGACATTGAAATACATTTCCCCTTAAAAGACTGAAGGTCTTTCGAAACTTGACTAAAGTCATCACAGCACGGCCAAATAACAATGTTGTTGCTAGGGTTTTCACAACACTGTTTTAAAATAAAAAAGACTGACACACTCATCCCTACAAACAAGCTTATATATCCTTATTGGAGTAAAAACTGAACCATAAGTATTTATTAATAGGTACTGTGTGGGTGGACATTTAGGAGTCACTTCAAATTCAATGCCATCATCAGATGGGGTAAGAGGCAATCCTAGGTCCATATAGGGATTTGA
The DNA here is from genome assembly GCA_034700285.1 of Proteroiulus fuscus. Lineage (NCBI taxonomy): Eukaryota > Metazoa > Arthropoda > Diplopoda > Julida > Blaniulidae > Proteroiulus > Proteroiulus fuscus. The sequence goes on along the minus strand of JAQIXP010000103.1, from coordinate 5,022 downwards.
ACTATTAATTTGGTCTAATTTAGTCATAACTTAGCCTAAGTCGACCACTTAAAAAGTTTCAGAAGCCTACATACTTCCAGGTTTTACAAAAACAATCGATGATGATACAAGAAATAGCTCGGTATACCTATTATCTCCTATAGGTACCGAGCAACAGTCCAACATTTCTATTCTTTAAACATTTTAAAATATTTCCTAAAATAGAGACTTTAGGCCTCCATTAAACTGCTTCAGTTAAACAAGCTTACTGCCAACCTCAACTTTTCTTAAAGTCAGTTTGTTTTTCTAAGTATACCTGGTATAATAACTTCATCACCAAACACCCACAGACTGAAATTTTTGTTTGCAATTTGACTGGCACTACAATGAAATTCCAAGGACTAGATTCCCCCCACCCCTTCCCCATCCCCATCCCCGACTAAAAAAATTCTGACTCCACCCCAGCTTATAACTTCATAGTTTCTCAGATGTTTATAATTTTAAAACATGGACCATTCAAGCAAGAAAATATAAAACGTTTTATGACTTTTTGGATGAAAAGTTTGACATTTATGATTTTTTGATATGTTCATATAGGGAGCCTTCTAAATATGAATAGAATGCAAGACTTTAATCAGCTTATATGGCCCACTTTAATCCAAGTTTACGTTAAGCCACTATTTTGCACTTGGAAGTGGATGACGTGGAGGAGAGAGGAAGAAGAAGATGCTGTCGTGATCAACTTTTAGCAAAACTGTCCCTTCATTTGCCTTTAGGCTTGATGGAATGAGGGAAGATAAAAAATGGGTAACTATGACAACCACAGCTACTACAAGATGGTGCTGGTGACACCACCACTGCACTAATGTATCCAGGTAGGCAGGTGGTTACCACCATCCCTTCCACACACACACAAGAAAACCGATATGCTCATTATTACTTACTTATTGATTGCACCGATACCTTATAGCCTTAAACCTGCCATGACCCCTCCCAAATCAAGTCTGGTTTTGAGACTTGTAAGTGACAGCTGCTAATTTCAGTTCCAATTTCTCTCAATATTCAACTGAACAGAAGTGAGCAACATGCCACTACCCATGGTTTTTAGAAATTGTGAGCTTTCTGATTCATGCTGAATGTGAATAGCCTACAATTTCACTTTCAATGCAAATATTAATAAAATTTTTATGTTTCTTTACTTTAAAAATAACTTCAAATTGGGTGAGACTTCCCCTTTAATAAAATCTAATCAATTCTACTTATTTGAGTGAATTTCATTTGTAATATAGCAAAAATTTGAATATCCTCATGAAAATCAGATAACCTTAAATTAGATTATTACTTCGGCCAAAGAATGACCAGTAGACACCATAATTATGCTCATAATAGTGCACGTATACATGAGACAAACTATCAAGCACTCAATATTGATTGAGGGTCCCCCCCTTCCCCCACCACCACACTTCCCTATTTGTAAATTTTCTAGATTTTCAACTGCATTCATGTATAAGATTTAGCTTTAGAAAGTCTAGTTTCAAATAAGTTAATTCTGGAATGAATTTGCATTTTACGCAGATGTCAAACAAAAATTTTACAAAAAAATAAGTATGACTCACTTTAATCGTTTTTATGTACTCCAATCTCGAAGCAGAAAATAGCAGGCACGACTTATAGGATTAGAAATCTTCTGTAGGAAACGTTTATCAAATATTAATTATTTTTCTCACGACTGCGGTTATAGCATGCACGAGCAAAAGACTTTCAATTAGTAAATAAAGGTGTGAGGCAGAATCATGACAATTAAAATTCTCAGCAGGATGCCAAGCATCAAGCAGAGTTATATCTGTATAGACCTATGCTTGAAGCAATTTCCTTTGTTACCACTACAGGACGGTCAGACTTCATGCATTAATTTGTTCAAACCGTCAGATTATAATTCCTAGAAGTTGATGCCAAATATTGTAAACTTCATACAGGCCCTCTAAAATTTCCCTGAATTGTCAGTGGCTCTATGAGTGGAGTGGTCTTTTGACACTTCATCCCAGTTATGACCATGTGGATAAGTTGTTGACAGTTTCTTTGATCCACAGTTACTGGAGTAAATCATCTCTTACAATTATTTGTTTTTAAAATACATTGAAGTTGTTGCAACAGGTTGCATGTTTACGAGTTTACATACACTTACCCAGTCTTACTGGCACCCAATTTAATATTGACCTATGACCATAGGCTCTCCATCTATGATTAGTAATTTCAAGATTACAAACCGAAAAAAAACGAAACGTATGCTTTAAATTGAAGCAGCATAGGCTACTTGCATTTACTCTTGTCATATAGCACTTGCCTAAAGCATTGAGACTGAGCCATAGAGGCTATATAATGCTATCGGTATTTACCTATTATGTCAGCGAAGTTTGAAGATTTGATGCGGGTCTCACTCACGAATTGTAACACGAAGCACTTACTAAAACATGGACGTTAAACTAATAATAAAAATAACTTATTTAATACTTTAACTAAAATTGTTCAATCTGTCAACTTCTTGAAAAACCGTTACTTTTCTTCGTCCGACTATAGCGGCATCTAGTGGCCACTTAGTAAAACTTCAATTTTTAAATATGTGGAAGCGCCATTTATTTTCTTCCAGCTCTTTCAAGCTCTTTTCCAGCTTTTCAGCTCTTCCAGCTCAATTTCCAAAGATTTAAAAAAAAAAAAAATGCATTGAAGTTGGGTTATTCACGTTAATCAATTGTGATGCGATTAACGTGTACGATAGGCCCACATATTTTTGTCAAGAATTAATTTTTAAGTGTACAGGATGAGTCAAGAGTTCAACTTATCTCCGATTTCTTCCCCAAGATATTTATGAAAAAAAATAAAATTGTGTTAAATTTTTGAAAAATTGTTTCAAAACACTTGTCATTTCAATTATTGTGAATTTAATATCTATATTAAAAAAAATTAAATAAACACAAATTCAATCCAGAGCCTTGTCCAGACACCTTCTGAGAAAATGGAAAATAGTCTGAAACTGAGCAGAGTATGGTTAAATTTTTGAAGAAAAATATGTAACTGAAATAATTTTTAAAAAAATCAAGATTTTCGTTTAGATGGATTCATTCAACTGTGAATTATCCAATTCACTCTTTCGTTGAACAAGGTATATGCCCTTGTAGGCAGTAAAGAGAGCTAATAAAATCATCATCTAATTATAATTGTTATATGAGGCTATACCCATTCAGCAAAATAAAATATTAAACAATGCCAAATAAGGTCAAAAAATGGCCAGGGTCAAAGTTGATTAAAAATTCAAATTTCATTTGAAGACAATTGTGGAATTTTTGGTCACATGATAAACATTCAGGCCTACAGCTCCAAATTCCATTTTAATGATGAAAACATTTCCTTCTCTGGTCGCCATTTATATTTGGACCAGCAACGGGTTTGCATCGGTGTATATGATGATTTAATATAGTCCAGATAAGCCAAAACAATTTGCCTGTGTATCATGTGTCTGTACTTTGAATTCATATTATCTATTCAATGTATTAATTATTATTTTAGAGCTTTTTTCAGGTATAAGTGCTACACGTACAAAGGATTCAACAAACTTCAAGAAACTTTTGAAAAAATTCTTTCCTAATGTTGAAGATACAATTTTTGTCTGATACTTACTATCTTCATGTGCTTTCAAATCAGCTCCTGATTTTAATTGGTAATGTATATATAAATCCAACAATCAGTATATGGCTGATGGCCAAGAGTAATGATTTTGGTAAAAATGTGTGTAAATATTCTTATGCTATGGAGTTATGGAGTTTGAACTCCAAAAAATTAGTAGGCCCTATGAATAATAGGTGCCTTACATATAAAATTAGTATAAAAGGTACCTTAGCGCGAAGCCAAATGCTATACCGGTATATGCATATATGTATATTACTAACAAATATAGTGTACTTTGTAAATGTTGGTATGTAAACTTTGGTAAATCGCGTTGAAAATGTATGTTGAAATGTATGAAAATGTATGTTTGTACGGGTGCTATGAATGATAATTCGGTACAGGATACAACCCAGCAGAGTGGATCAAGCATCACATCTGAAAAACTGCACATCTTTGTGGAAATTCCTGCATGATATAGGCCTACAGCAAATTGGGTATTTGTTTATAAAATGTGTGCATTTTATATAATCTTCATTATTTTTCTTTCTTTTGAGATAGGATTTCCATTCTATATGTGCATCTGGGCCAGTAGATGCAACACTTTCATCGTACGTCCTGCGACGGGATCGTCGAAGACTACGAGTTCATCCGCGTCAACCAGCGTTCAACAAGGTGCTAGGAAGAGCAACATACGTTGACATTTGTGCGCAGTAAGAAGAATATGATCATCTGGTTGCGACTGCCTGCAGATGCCTATTGACTTCCACCTGCTTGAAGATGGCCGTCAAGATAATTGGCCGAAGAGATGCCAGATGTGACGTCGCCAAATGGAGGAAGAGCAGCTGCCATCGGCGATGCGACCGCGCATGTGTGTGTGTGTGTGTGTATGTATGTGGGGGTGGTGGTGGTGTTGGTGGCGCGACGGCAGCGGCGGCGCAATGCGACGCGCATTTGCGAACAGCTGCCATCGACGAAGGGAACGCCAACTTCAGCGTCAATAGGAGCATCGTCATTCCCCGAACTTAAGTACTGAGATACTTTTATCTAAAAATTATGCTGGTATTTAATTCAATTCTATAGATTGTTGACTTAATTGCTGCATGGCTTTTGTTTCATTTCATAGCCCGTTATGCAGCCATGACAACATGTTCAACTTCAGCGTCAATAGGAGCATCGTCACTCATGGACTCACGTATTGAGATACTTTTATGTTTAATATATGCTGGTATTTAATTGAATTCTATAGATTATTGATTTTATTGCTGCATGATTTTTTTTTGCTTCGTTTAGCACGTTATGCAGCCATGGCGTCCGATGTGCTTTTGCTGACAGGTAATTATTATTCTAATGTAATTAAAACCTATTAAGGCAAACATTTTC